>VHZZ01007762.1:45373-62767 GCA_009801015.1 Silene noctiflora
TAAAAATACGAAAAGTATATTTCAAATAATAAATAACACAAAAAAATTAACAGGGCAAAAAGGTAATTTTTAGGGGCGAGATGAGTAAAAGAGGGACGATCTTTAGCAATGCCCTTAAACTACTATTGAAAATAACGTGACATAAATAGTCTACTTTTTGAGTCTCTTTTCTGGTGTCTTTGGGAAGTGTTCTCTAATATACCACTATTTAATTAATATTAATAATATGAAGTTAAAAAGGTAAAATATCATAATTGGTGCAACTTGCACTAATAGTCACCATACATTCTTTAAAGAGGAAACATATGTTTTTCATTAAACCCTAGCTACCCACACATCTGCTTAATGCACCCCCCCAAAACCCTCACGCCGCCTTCTTTTTTCTTCCCCCAATCCTCCACCGCCTTCAGCCACCAAACCCACCATACTTGTTCTTCTCCGGCGAGCCAAGCTATAGGCGGCTTTTAACTCTCTCTATGGCATCATAGTTCGTTGTTCTTACCGATCTGGTCCGCGATTTACCCCGATTCTGGTTCGGTCGAACCAGTTCGTAGTTCGGGCCACCGAATTCCAAACCAGGTAACAAAGTGTTGTAATACTACTACCATTCCTAATTTTAACATGATGTACATGGTGTCATATCTGTCATGTGAGGAAGACTGAGTTAAGCTCTTAATAAGTTCATAGTCCTTTTTTTAAGGGTGGTTTGTGACAGTCAAACCTGATGAACTTACTTATGTGAATGTAGGGAAATGCCTTATCCCTATGAGGTCCTTAGGCTTTAGGACCTCTTGAGCGTTCACGAGATCTCAGGCATGTAAGGGGCACATTTTATGACATTTCGCGAGGATGAACGCAACTTCGAATGCAGGTTTGTGCGCATTTATCTGTTATAAACCACCGTGGAGAGTCCAATGCCAAGTGCAACTCGATACGGCTGTATGCACAGGGTGACAATTCAAGTTCTCAGGACATTGTCATCTTAAGACTTATTCGTTGCCTTATATCAGCTATTCTCTTTTTTTTTCTTTTGAATCATGTGGGGATTGTTGGGAGTGTTGTTTCAAAAGAAGCTCTTTTTATCCCACATTGGTAGAATAAGTTGGAGTATTATAGTTTATAAGTGATCTTTTTTGTTTACACTATTAATATGTATAGTAGTGAAGGGGCTCTATCTTTTGGAAGTGAAATCACTTATTCTCTATGTTTTTTTTTGCACAATTACTAAGCTCATATTTGGCAACGTTTAGGTAGTGATGTCCATCACGCCACGACAAATCTCTCCTATGCTCTGTAAAATTTACTATTCATTATTTTCGTAATAGTCATACCGCCTAGTCGCCTACATACGGATCTTCTAACAACATGAATATAATGCGCGAAAGTGGCAATTCACGTACTGCGTATTTATTTCTTGATTCCGGAGCATATGAAATTGCTTTGATGTTTGAACAAACACTTGATCACAGATAAGTTCCAACGTACAAATACGAGAACAGTCCGAGTTGACAACCGGGTAATCAGGTACAGCACAATTTATGACAAATGACTTATTTCTTGAATTAAACTGATACTGAACTTTTTTTTTTTTTTACTTTAACAATTACACTTAAAACAGCAAGAGTGGCACCTTTGGCACACACCGAAACCCATCAAAGTAGTCACGAGTCCAACCTCTAACCACTGCGACTCGGCTTGGTCGAGACATATACATACTGGAAAACCAAACAACATAGCTCAATCAGTTAATCAAAGACTAATTGTTAGTAAATAATTTCTTGGATTGCAAAAATCATGAAGCTCTTATACTGTACCTGATCATCACCTTGAGAGCTAGGAGTCCAATCATTTGTTGCAGGGTTACTCTTAATCCTATAATCACCTTTTGTTCCTGCATATTTAGATGACCTTTGTTGCTCATTATTCTGTCCCTTCGCATTTCCGTTTTCCATTTTTATAAACCCGGTCCCTGTCTGCAACATTTATCAAAGCACAAGCACTATGGTAAGCCGGTCTTACACAAGTATTTATATAGTAAAGCAGACTTTTTTTACATTTGTGGATTAATGTTTGTATTGGCAGGGTCCGTTTTACACAATAACAATGAAAATCGGCCTTACAGGAGACCAAGTGTTAGGGAGTATACCGTATGATGTTGTTTGTCAACAGTCTCCTTATGCATGTAATACTCGGTTTCTACAAATTCTTCTGGCTCGGCAACCCTTCCTTCCACGGATAAAACTGTCTATACTTCACATAAGAATTTATCAAATGTGACTGCAAAATTTGTGAAAATACTAGCAGAAAAAAACATAGTGGTCCATTCTGTTTAAATTATCCGTTTGTGCATGCAAGAAAATATTAGTTGAGTGAAGGTTGGTTGACCACCAAATTGACAATAAAAGTGGCATGATATGTAGTATTTGGTACAAGATCGTCTATTGAATTTGAGAGGTCCGATGCAAAATCACATTCCGGGGCCCCAGATTATAAGAAAATCAAATTTGGTACTGTTGTGCTTGACTGCTTGTACATCAAAGTTCCGTTATTACTTGTTTAAACAGATTTTGGGGGATTGGACCCCGGTTCTGAGAACTTTTGAACTTACTAATCAACTGCCCGGACTCCCTATATGAAGAAAATACTGGTACTAGTTGAGAAAGAAGGGCCTAAAACCTGAGATTGAGACTTGAGGTGGTGCAGCCTGTTAAGCTCAGGAATAGGCACGGAGTGGGCTTGATGATGGGTAATGAGAAAGGCAGCAGCATCGGGATCAGGCTCACTGCGGTTGGGCTTGATAGGCCGCTTAGGTGCAATGGACTCGAAGTGAGCACGGACCTCATCAGCTACTCGGAGTTGCTGCTCTTGGTCTATCACTTCATCGCTCCTGCTTGGCTTGTTTACCGTCATCTTCTTTCTTGTTTTCCCTTTCTTCTCCTCTATTTCGAGTAGTGATTTGCGAGTGGTAGACGAAAAAATGGGTAGATTGTAGAAATGGCCATTTATGAGGAATAAAAGGTGATCATATTATTTGTTTATTAGGCAAAACAGGAGGGAGTTGGAGAAAACTAGGGGCTGCTTCTGATAATGACATTCACCTACTAGTCCAACCCGTCTATGTTTATGAAATTACGTTCAAGGTCAAGGTACCCAAAATGAAACCGTAATCAATACTGTAACAAAAACTATTGAATAAGATCGTTAACAGCGGACAATCAATTTTTCCGTATTACAACTCATTTAACAAAATGTATACGACGGTCTTATACAAGAACAACTGAAACAGAAATACTAAAGTAGTAGGAGACTCGAGATTATCTACCCAATTTTAAGTGGGATTTGTCCCACTGATCTCCAACGTCAGATGTCTATTGGATTTGGAATATGCTTTATGAGAGTAATATCATTTTATCAGCTGATTTACTTTTTCTTTCGAGAGCTTTTTTGATGTGGAGGATGATTTTAGGCTCGCGGCTCGCAGCTCGCAGCTCGCAGCTACTGACGATGACACTGATGCCAAATTGCCAAGGTACTAGTAGTTTAATTACTTCATTGTTCCCTAATTTTTGTATTCTATTGAAGACTTGGAAGTCATATATCAGTATATCACTGGATTGATCAATCCACTTGGAAGGTTTGAAGACTTGTGTATTACTCGCAGTTACCTGCATACTGACTGTCCAAATAGCTCTATTTTCAGCCTGCCTTCAACTCTTGTTGAGGATCGTCAACCATTTAACTCCATGTCAGAAAAATTGAGAACAAATCAGTTTTTGTTCGACATATATGCCAACTACATTCCATGTTACAGTCTCAGACTTAGTAATTGATATGGTCATGGCTGCATGTCTCGGATAAGGCTATTTTGAGGAGGAAATTTCATATTTTGACCTAAGATGAAATGTCGAAGAGACATCATGTAGGGAAAAGTGTGCCGTGTTGATACGCAACACAATCAAAATGAAGTATTATTCAAGTAAGATTGCATAGTATACATATATGATATACATAGGATAGACAACTTCATAGAATTTATACAGGCTCAAGCCTCAAAGTCTTATTTACAAGCTCTGAAGCCACTTCAACGAGGAATTAGGGACTCAAACCTGGGAGCTATCTGATACTCTTTCATTTGACATATTTCAAAATTATATAGAGTAACTTAGGTCAAGCAAATTGAAGGATTTTGCTGGTGTTTGATCGCGCCTTGCACATTGCCTCCAGAGGCTGTGCTTTGGGCATGTTAAGCCCTTTTCCTTCTGTCATATCCACTTCTTTTTCACTGACCCTTTTCCAGTCAAAGCACTGAATCAGTGACCCTAAAGCCAAGCCGGCCATTCGGGTGCCCAAGCTGGCTCCAGGACAACTCCTTCTACCTAACCCAAAGGGCAGTAATTGCAATTTGTACTGATCAGGGTCTGAACTGTCAAAACGTTCTGGCTTAAACTTTTCAGGCTCATCCCACAGGTTAGGATCCCTGTGAACGGCCCATACGTTAGTCAGCAACATAGTGCCACATGGGACATTGAACCCGGCTATCGTGCATTCCTGGGATGACATGTGAGGTAGTAGAAGTGGGACAGCAGGGAACATCCTCATAGCCTCCGAGATTATACTTTGAAGGTATTGTAGTTTAGGAAGATACGATTCATCAACTAATTGTTCTCCGACTTGACTGTTTATTTCAGATTTAGCTTTGTCTAAAACATTAGGATGGTTGAGAAGTAGTGACATTACCCACTCTAGTGTTACGGCAGTAGTGTCTGTCCCAGCCGCTAACAAAACCTGCATACAAAGTGATGGCGACCTGTTCATTCAGCCTAAACATATCCTTCCACTCCCAAAAAAAGAACAAAATTAAGAAAATTTGTATCCTAATTTTTGTGCTACGAAGGAAGCCACAAGGGCAATATTGATGTAGGCATAATGGCTTTACTGGCTAAACTTGCCCAACAGCTCGTAATTCGTAAATGATGTTTTCATATTTGATCCATGTTTGTACCAAACACAAAAGATAAGAAGCCAAAAAACTCACCAATATTTGCCCTTTAATTGTCTCGTCAGTGTAATACTCCGGCTCTGATTCCTGCAAAGACAGCAAACGACCAACCATAGTTTCTTCACCTTCAGTTTTCCGAGACCCTCTTCTATGTTCATCAATCAAGCGTTGGAAGAAATCATCCGACTTTTTTGCAAGTCTTTTAACCCTTTTCACATAACCACCATAGTCAATCCAGCTCAGCACTGCCACATAATCGCCAGGGTGGGCAGCCCCAGCAAACTCTAAAACCTCTGTAATTATCTCAGTAAATTCAGCTGCCTCTTCAGAATATTCCGCAGTATCACCAAAGTATTTTTTCCCAGTTAGCATTCTCATTATAATGTTAAACATCAAATTCTTAAATACAGTTTTAAGCTCCACTTTCACATATTCTTTGCTCGAAAGGTCGTGTAAATGTCTAACCATTTCTTTAATTTCATCCTTTCTGATCCCAGAAGAAACGTTCAATCGGGTCTGCGACAGCATTTCGAGTGAACTTATCTTACGAAGGTTTCGCCAGTGCTCCCCATAAGGAGCAGTAAGAACTGTATTGAAGTTGTATGCAAGGTGCTTACCCATTAACAAACGAGGGCGATTTGCGAAAATGATATCATTTTTGGTGAAACATTCTTCAATTGCTGAACTGGAGGATATAACTACTACAGGTCGACCACCGAATTTGAGGTAATACACAGGACCATATTTTTCTGATAGTTTTTGCAGGCTTCTGTGAACTGGTTCTTTCAAAAGATGTAGATGGCCTATCAATGGAAGAGATGGTGGACTTGGAGGTAAGTTTTGATTGGATTTCTGAATCAATTTTTTGAAGGTCAACGTAGCGAAAATTAAGGTAAAAACTAAAGAGTACAGCCAGAGGTCTTCCATTGTTAGCTCTTTCAAGATAAGGAGAAGTTTAATGGTTCAAACTTCAAACTTTGAAGTATGAATTGGGATTTGTTTACTTATGGTCATTTATATCATATTTTATCTAGAATTGACTTGCTTTGTCTTATAAAACACTACCACATAATAGAAAATGATTCTTCTAACTAGCAGCCAGAATAAGGTATTTCTTTTGTAGCTATTCTTAAATATCCAGCCATCACCGCAGCAAGTCATTGACTCCGCTATTGCCTTGAGACCCAACAAAATACGGCTGAGCTCGAGAACGAGGATCGTATTGTGAAGCTTGTTGGTATGACACTATGACCGTATGAGACTTATGGGTCATTTATCTGATATTTTAGAGGGTTGTTATCTACCTTCTCCTCCCTTTACCCTCTCACAATCGATTAATAAGTTAATAAATATCTTGTGGGGTCGGATGGCAAGTGGATGAGGCCATTTATAGAGCAGAAGGTAGAAAAAAGAAGGTATATAGCAATTCTCGATATTTAATCATCTATTATGTCCTTTCAAATCCACTTGCATGGTCTTGTAATACACCACCATATAATAGAAAATGAACTAGCTGCCAAGAACAAACAACTGTTATTCTTCAATGTAAAACCACCGCCAAAGAAGTTATTGAACTTGGTTGTTTCTATTAGAAGATAAGCTAACATATAGTCATGCCTCGAATCCAGACATAATTCGATAGAACTGGAGAATAAGTATCACACTTTGAAGTTTATTGGTGTGTTAATTCACCATAACTGATGAGGAATTAAGGATCCTTGTTGTCAAGACTTTATTTTTCGGTGCGTAGCAATTGAAAAAAAAAAAGTTACATATGATCTGGTTGTAACACAAGACTGCAGATGTACGGAGTACTTTGAGTTTATACAACTAAATCCGATACTTTGTTGATCGTCTTTACTTGCAATTGCTCTTTTCAATACGTATTTCCAAAATCTGTGCAATAAGTCAATAACTTGGCTCAAGCAAATTGAAGGATTTTGCTGGTGTTTGATCGCGCCTTACACATTGCCTCAAGAGGCTGTGCTTTGGGCACATTAAGCCCTTTTCCTTCTGTCATATCCACTTCTTTATCACGGACTCTCTTCCACTCAAAGCACTGAATCAGTGACCCTAAAGCTAGCCCGACCATTCGGATCCCCAAGCTGGCTCCAGGACAACTTCTTCTTCCTAACCCAAAGGGCAGTAACTGCAATTTGTACTGATCAGGATCTGAACTGTCGAAACGTTCTGGCTTAAATTCTTCAGGCTCGTTCCACAGGTTAGGGTCCCTGTGAATGGCCCATACGTTAGCCAGTAACATGGTGCCACATGGTATATCAAACCCACTTATTGTACATTCCTGGGTTGACATGTGAGGTAGTAGAAGTGGGGCCGCAGGGAACATCCTTAAACTCTCAGAGATTATATTTTGAAGGTATTGTAGTTTAGGAAGATCCAATTCATCAACTAATTGTTCTCCGACGTGACTGTCTATTTCAGATTTAGCCTTGTCTAAAACATTAGGATGATTGAGAAGCAGTGACATTGCCCACTCTAGTGTTACTGCAGATGTGTCAGTTCCAGCAACTATGAAAACCTGCATGCAAAGTGTTGATGACAAATTTGAGAATGTATTCTTGTTTTTGTGCAGCGAAGCAAGCAAGAAGGGCAATCTTGATGTAGGCGGGTTTTGTACCTTGTTAATGAATCCTAATGGCTTTTCAAAATTTGAAATTTGTTTGGCTTTTTAGATAAAATTTTCGATTTTTTTTCCTAGTATAGCTTACTCTTATCATTAAATTCTAGGTCTGCCACTTATAGTAAGACAATGTTATTATTGTTATTGTCGGATACTGGTATTTAATACTTCTTACCTTTCATCATTCTCACAGGAACAACTGGTGATCTATAGAATCTCATCGTCTTATTCACTACTGCATTTCCCAACTTGAACATGATTTATTTTCAGATTTGGTCCATGTTTCCAACAAAATCAACATCCGACAAAAGACAAGCAGCGAAAAAACTCACCAATATAAGCCCTTTAATCGTCTCGTCTGTGTAATACTCAGGATCTGATTCTTGCAAAGATAGTAGACGATCAATCACGGTTTCTTCTTCACCACCAACTTTTGGAGACCCTTTTCTAAGTTCATCAATCAAACCTTGAAAGAAACTATCCGTGTTTTTCGCAAGTCTTTTAATCCGTCTCTCATAACCACCATAATCAATCCAGCTCAGCACCGCCACATAATCGCTAGCACGGGCAGTCCCAGCAAACTCCATAACCTCTGTAATTATTTCAGTAAACTGAACTGCTTCTTGAGAATATTCCGCAGTATCACCAAAGTATCTTTTCCCAGCTAACATTCTCATGATAATATTAAACATCAAATTCTTAAACACAGTTTTAAGCTCCACTTTCGCATAATCTTTGCACGAAATCTCGTGCAGGTGTTTAACCATTTCTATGGTTTCATCCTTTCTGATCCCTGAAGAAATGCTCAATCGGGTTTGCGACAGCATTTCAAGGTAACTTATCCTACGCAGGTTTCGCCAATGCTCTCCATAAGGAGCAGTAATAATAGTATTGTAGTTGTATCCAAGGTATTTGCCCATTAACAATAGAGGGCGATTTGCGAAAACCACATCGTTTTTTATGAAACATTCTTCAATGGCTGAAGTAGAGGATACAATTACAACTGGTCGAACGCCGAATTTGAGGTAAAACACAGGACCATATTTTTCTGATAGTTTTTGCAGGTTTCTGTGTGCTGGTTTTTTCAAAAGATGTAGATGGCCTATCAATGGAAGAGATGGTGGGCTTGGAGGTAAGTTTTGATTGGATTTCCTGTTTTTCTGAAACAATGTTTTGAAGGTCAACGCTGCGAAAATTAAGGTAAAAAGAAAAGAGTAGAACCAGAATTCTTCCATTGTTATTAATGGTTCAAGCTTTAAACTTTGAAATATGAATTGGGATTTGTTTACTTGTTATGGTCATTCTTCATTATACCACCGCAATAATAGAAAATGATTCTTCTAACTAGCTGCCAAGAATAAACTACTGTCATTCTTCATTATACCACCGCAACAACAATAAGTCATTGACTTGGCTGTTTGTATTAGAAAATAAGGTAACATATAGGCATGCCTCGACTCTGAACATAACTCGATAGAGCTCGAGAAAAAGTATCATACTGTGAAGTTTATTGGTGTGATAAATCACCATAACTGATGAGGATTTGAATTTGCACAAGTAAATCTCGAGAACTTTATTAGTCGACTTTACTTACTATTGTTCAATTCAATACGGAGTATATAATTTCAGAGCTAATTACAATAACTTAGCTCAAGCAAATTGAAGGATTTTACTGGTGTTTGATCGCGCCTTACACATGGCCTCAAGAGGCTGTGCTTTGGGCATATTAAGCCCTTCTCCTTCTGTCATATCCACTTCTTTATCACTGATTCTCTTCCACTCAAAGCACTGAATCAGTGACCCTAAAGCCAACCCGACCATTCGGGTCCCCAAGCTGGCTCCAGGACAACTTCTTCTTCCTAACCCAAAGGGCAGTAATTGCAATTTGTACTGATCAGGGTCTGAACTGTCGAAACGTTCTGGTTTAAACTCTTCAGGTTCATTCCACAGGTTAGGGTCCCTGTGAACGGCCCATGCGTTAGCCAGTAACATGGTGCCACGTGGTACATCAAACCCGCCTATGGTACATTCTTGGGATGACATGTGAGGTAGCAGAAGTGGGGCAGCAGGGAACATCCTTAATGTCTCGGAGATTATATTTTGAAGGAATTGTAGTTTAGGAAGATCCGTTTCACCAACTAAATGATCTTCTCCAATTTGCAAGTCTATTTCGGATTTAGCCTTGTCTAAAACATTAGAATGGTTGAGAAGCAGTGACATTGCCCACTCAAGTGTTACTGAAGATGTGTCGGTTCCAGCAAGTATGAAAACCTGCATGCAAAGTGTTGATAAAAAATTTGAGAATTATCTTGTTTTTGTGGACCGAAAGAAGCGAGAAGGAAAATATTGATGTAGGCGGGTTTTGAACCTTGTTTATGAATCCTAATGGCCTACAGTTCAAAAAATTTAAATTTGTTTGGAAAAAAGACTGATTACAATGAAATAAAGAGGCTAAAGGTACTATTGCTTATCTCATTATTGTGAACCATGTATCATTTGATGCAATTCTCAACAGAATTGACATCATGGATTATTCCAAAATAACATTCATGAATTGGTTATCACAAGAATAAGGTTGCTCGTGTTTGACCCGTTCTATGTTGCCATTGGTGGAACCTATGATACTGGCCAGCAGTAGTGGATCTGGGATGAGGAGCGTTCGCCTCCTCTGAACAATGAATGTTTTTTTCTTAGCTAAAATTTTCGGTTTTTTTCTATGTATACCTTACTCTATTAGTAAATCCCGGCTCGTCATTAATGCTGGGACAATGTTATTATTGTTATTGTCGGCATTGGTGATCTACTGATAGAGTAAGGTATATCACAGGAGCAACTGACATCGTTCTCACAGGAACAACTGGTGATCTTTTGAATCTCATCGACTCATCGTCTTGCTGACTACTGAATTTCCTAACTTGAACAGAATTCATTTTCACATTTGATCCATGTTTCAAACAAATTCTACATTTGACATAAGATAAGAAGCGAAATAAACTCACCATTATAAACCCTTTAATCGTCTCGTCTGTGTAATACTCAGGCTCTGAATCCTGCAAAGACAGTAGACGATCAATCACAGTTTCTTCTTCACCTTCTACTTTCGGAGTTCCTCTTCTATGTTCATCAATCAAACCTTGGAAGAAAACGTCTGCCTTTTTCGCAAGTCTTTTAATCCGTCTCTCATAACCACCATAATCAATCCAGCTCAGCACCGCCACATAGTCGCTAGCATGGGCAGCTCCAGCAAACTCCATAACCTCTGTAATTATTTTGGTAAACTGAACTGCATCTTGAGAATATTCGGCAGTATCACCAAAGTATCTTTTCCCAGCTAACATTCTCAAGATAATATTAAACATCAAATTCTTAAACACAGTTTTAAGCTCCACTTTCGCATAATCTTTGCTCGAAATGTCGTACAGATGTCTAACCATTTCTATGGTTTCAACCTTTCTGATCCCCGAAGAAATGCTCATACGGGTTTGCGACAGCATTTCGAGTGAACTTATCTTACGAAGGTTTCGCCAGTGCTCCCCATAAGAAGCAGTAAGAACTGTATTGAAATTGTATGAAAGGTGCTTGCCCATTAATAAACGAGGGCGATTTGCAAAAATGATGTCGTTTTTGATGAAACATTCTTCAATTGCTGAACTGGAGGATACAACTACGACTGGTCGAACACCGAATTTGAGGTAAAACACAGGACCATATTTTTCTGATAGTTTCTGCAGATGTCTGTGAGTTGGTTTTTTCAAGAGATGTAGATGGCCTATGAATGGAAGACATGGTGGACTTGGAGGTAAGTTTTGATTGGATTTCCTGTTTTTCTGAAGTAATATTTTGAAGATCAATGTAGCGAAAATTAAGGTAAAAAGAAAACAGTACAGCCAGAGCTCTTTCATGATAATGAGAAGTTACTAATATGTGGAGGGAGTTTGTAGGAAAGAGGTGAGTTAATATTATCATTTGGTTCATAAGTTTGGTGAACTATTGGAGTATAATGACGGTATGTCGGTATTGGAGTGTACCGACGAAAACAAGACATATACGGAAACAAGTCCTGTTTATACGTAATACAAAGGAGGAGCAATATTGATGATGAACTAGTATGCTGCTTCGCCAAGGAGACAGATTTATTCACAAGGGGCACTAACATCTTCCTTCACATTATCAATCATCAAAGTGTCGGTTGTCGTGTCCGTATATGCCTTGTTTCAGTCGGTACACTCCAATACCGTCAATATACTCCAATATGAACGGAACAAGAGAGAGTGATTTACTTTCCATGCTCGATATTAAATCAAATTCGGTGGTAAATAATTCGAAAAAAGCCAGTCATAACTTCATTCTTCTACCCTTGCCTAAACTTGTACGAATTGCATTAATGTTACAGTCGAAAAGTAAAGACTCCTAGAACACAAATACCCAATACGCAAATGTTAAACAATTGGCTACAACAAAAATCTGAAAAATCGCTCATGGCAACTTAATAGATGAGCACGCTAAATTCGACCAAAAAACGCAGTTGCAATCGTGTAACAATGATTCTCAACTCCCCCTTTGTTGTCTATTATGTCCTAATACATTTTTATTCATTTGGGAGCAATGTTCTAATCAAACGTATAAATTTGATTCAGACGAGTGGAAATATCGAGTTATGTTATTGTTATTGTTGGGAGTTGAAGAGTTGACATCAAGAATACGTGACTATGGACTGTTCGATTTGGTTGTCATCTTCATATTGACATTACAACTCACAAGGTCTTTATGTTTGTCTAGGTTGTACGTAACTCTGTTTGTTGGGGCATTTATTGCCTAGTCCCTCTCCTTCAGCCAGGCCAGACCGAAAACGCGTAAAAAGGTAGCTCAGCCCAGGCCAAATGGGCCAAATGGGCCATGGTCCGTGTGAGCTTGTCAAGGATTAGTAATAAAAAATGGCGCGAGTAATATTTAGATAGTAGACGGAATTCTAGTTTCATCGATTAATTTTAGGATGAAATCAACATTACCTGTTAACTCGATCACATAATATAGTTTGGACGATAGTGGACGGAATTCGAGTTTCAAACCAATCCGAAAAGGAAGGGTGCAATCAATCATGAAAGCATTCAAAATCCAGTTGTTAATCACCAATAAAACAGGTTTCTGTCGCTTTCCCTAACCAATTTGGCCTTGCTTTCCGTCTTTCTCCCTTTCTTTCCTTTTGTTTTATCTTTCGTTTCTCAATTTCCAATAAATTTCTTACTAGTACTCCATTTCGCATCATCACTAAAGTTTGCTCATCTTTTTAGCTGTCACACTTAATTTAATCACTAGTCAACAAGACAACAATACGACATTATTAAACTAAAAAAACATAAACCTTTTTGCTTTTTAATCTCCGTTTCTGTTCAAGTTTAAACTATGATCACCGTCCAATTGTCAATTTGTTCTTGCTTAAAGACCGTTTTAAATTAAGACCTCCTACAATCTCCTTCTATTTTCACCTTCGTTTTGATCATCTTAAATTAAACAGTCTCAAATAAGAATTTGGGAGAATTTTCATTTGTTTCATCATCTAACATTCAAACTAATGGATTGGTTCCAGTTTCCACCACATTCATCTATACACTAAAACTTGACAACTTGAAGAAAAGCGACGAAAAGTTTATTTCCCGCTTCGAACTAGTTGAACTAATATCCAAAGAAACGAATTTAGACGACAACACAACAACAACAACAACAACGAGTCCCGATACCACCCTCTCAGAATCTCCTTACACTTGCGCGAAAGGAGTTTCTTTTTTTAATTTAACGTCTCATGATTTCTTTGTAAAAAGATCTGTTTTATAAACTTCTTTACGCTCTGTTCTTCATCACCGCTTGTGAACAATAACCACCACCGTAACTCCCATTACTATTATAATTACAATTAAGCTCTAATCCCGCCATATAACTCCTCACCTCTTTCCTTATCATCTCTTGCATCACCCTCTTAAACTCCTCCGTATACGCCGCCGCTACCGGCGTCGCCGCCTCCTTCACTACCGCCACCGGCGCCTCCTCAACAGGCGAGTTCGCCACCGATCCTCCCTCTGATGAATCCGACCCAGGTAACGACAGACACAAATCCGTCGCCGGAGCAACCACCACCGGTTCAACACTAACCAGACCAGCATCGCTATTTTCCGAACCGGATGGACTCATGGACCGCTTCATCGGCCGGCGATCAATATCATTATTATTATTATCATTATCGGTATCGCTAGTGGCGGAGAATTTTCGTTTGAGAGTAGAATTCCAATGGTTTTTAATGGCGTTATCGGTCCGACCGTTTAGGAGCCTGGCAATGGTGGCCCATTTGTTACCGAACCGGGCGTGGGCCCGGATAATAGTCTCATCTTCCTCAGAAGTGAAAGCCCGGTGTTGAACCACCGGAGAGAGCTGGTTACACCAACGTAACCGGCACGATTTACCGGATCTACCGGGTATGGATTTGCTGATCAAGGTCCAGTTTCTTGGACCGTGTTTTTGGACTAATTGGGTTAACGCCGAATCCTCCTCTTGGCTCCATGGGCCTTTTATCCGGTCTACCTCTTTCCGATTTGGGTTACTATTGCCACCACCGTTGTTGCTACTTCCACTACCGAATATCATTTTATTTGAATTTATATAGTGAGATGGAGAGTGGAGAGGGTATTTTTGTGGAATAATTGAGAAGTTGAAAGGGGAAATAAGAAGTGAACGGATAATTGAGGAAGTGGAGAAGTGGTTTTATACTTGTAACTGAAAGTAGAGAGGAGACAGAGTAATGACAGGTTGAGCCGGTAAAAAGAGAAAAGGGAGTGCACAAATTATATAATACGAAGTAGATCCGTAAGTCGCCTCTAAGACGGAGATATCCGTTTTATAATTAAACTGGTTAAGTATTATACTTTATAGATAAATGGGCCAAAAATTTGTTATTTTGTAGACTCGTTATAACAATAGAACGGATAACAATAGAATAGATATCTATGTCTTGAACAGAACTTGTAAAAATAATAGATCGTGTAAGGGTGATACACTTCTTTTTATTAATTAGGTTTACTAAAGTTTACTCCGTATTTAATTAATAAAAAAATCATAAAAAATGATCATATTACAACGTATCATATATCTTGCCATGATTATATTTGTTATTAGTTTAAAACGAGTTAAATTAAATATACAAATGAGATAACAATGAAATAAGTGAGTGTAGAGTGAAATGTTATTTAATCAGTTAGTATAATTTAAATCAGTAGAACAACTTTAAACTATTAATCTTGTTTAAGATAACCCTCTTACAACTTATTTTTAGTTTTACCTCTATTTTAGTCGGGTATAAGAACTTTGGATTTTAAAAGAGATTAAGTGGCAAGTTGTGGGATTTAAAACACCAGTAGGTCTCACGGGAGACCGTCTCTCACTAATTTAGTGAGAGACATAATAGGAAAACAAAAAAATCAATGGGTCCCTCACCCCCATTATGTGAGACGTCTCTCAATAACGCTAAAGAGAGTGTATGGGGTCACCGATAGTAGCAAGTAAACGGTCAGTTGGTTGGAAGGTAGGGACTAGACGGAGTTTTGGGATACAGCTGTATATTGGACACGCGTTAGATTCTCCTCGTCCAATTGTTTGCATAATTTAGTAATTTACTACGGAACAGTACCGCTTTTCTAAAAAGAAAAAGAAATTTCAAGGTTTAAAGTATTATTAAGGAGACATTTCTGTTTTTTTAATTAATTATTTTTCTCATATACGTTACGTAACTTGATTAATTGTGATCTTTAGAATTTGGAGCGTCATAGATTCTATTCCATTGTTTTTTGTCGTTGTCTACTGTTCATTTTTTACAAAAATCCAATGCTTCAATCATAAGAATATAGTTTCATGGCAAGTTTTTGTTCAAGAGGGACTATATTTTGAAATTAAACAAGATTAGATATAACAATTTTACGATAAAATATAAATATTTTTATAAAATATTACCAACAATTTTCTGTTAAAATGCCATAGCTTTAGTTATGCTTTGTAACATTTTATTATTAAATGGATTTTTGGTTTTAAGATAAGTTGATTTCATGTATATGGGCTATATTTAAGAAATTAAAAGAGGAAATAAATCTTTAACATGCCCTATATACTAAAAGATTAACAAAGTTGAAATTTTCCCACCTAACTTTTGCGCCTAAGTTATAATATCTAATATTTATCCCCTAATAATTTCATACCATAAATACTACTCCCTCCTAGTCGCTCATTTATTCCCTTTTCATTTTGCACAAGAAATAAGAAAATGATTTGAAACCACATAAAACACTATACCCCACATCCAAATGAATTTGGACCACGCAAAACATTCCCAAAAAGGAAAGAGGGAATAAAATCCGACTACCATTAAAAAGGAAAGGGGGAAGAAATGATCGACTAGGAGGGACTACATTCTAATTTGTACACAAATGTAATTTAAATATTTATAGTAACAATCTTTAACATAAATAAATGACTAAATAACTTATACATTAAAAAATTGCATACAAACTTTTTATATTTAAAAGCAATTCTATATTTATTAAAAGAATTGGTGAAATCTCAAAATTTACAGCTCAAATTACTCAACCTACAAACTGGCCCTCACATGTTTAGTTATTCTTAAATATTGGGATTAAAATTATTAGTTATTCTATAGAAATGATGGCACTACTTATAATTGTTATTTATCAATATTTTGTAGAAAAATATATCTACTAAAATACTTTGATTAGCATATTATTATGTGACATATTCTACGATAGATATTATAGACTATATGTTTTACTTATTTTATTTTCACATTAAAATATAATCTTTTAATTAAATTCAAAATATATGATTTTTTCATCGAAATAAATTATAATTGATGTTAAAGTATAAATTATAAGTTGGGAAAATTTTTCATTAAATGCAATAATTGTAAATTTAGAGAATAACTTGATACATACTTACCATTAACTTTGTGACAACAAAAATTCATTAAAATAATTGGAGAAAATTTATAAAATGAATTCTTAATTTTATAACTTTACTCTTCCCTCTCTCCAATCACCTCAACCCACAACAATACTTTATAATTATTTTAATCAAATTCTTAATTTTTGTGTCAAAGAGAAAAGGGGAGAGTTATTGAGAATCGGAGGGAGTATTTTATATATACTGCGCATTGCGCGGGATTTATACTAGTTTATATTAATTGCATTGATTAATATGTAATTTAATTCTCAATTTCTATGTTAATATCTCATTTAAAATGTACTCCTTATTAAATGTTTAAATACAACCCTAAAACTACACTCAAAAAAACTATGCCAAAAAAGCGTGTTTTTCTTT
Source organism: Silene noctiflora (assembly GCA_009801015.1). Taxonomy (NCBI): domain Eukaryota; kingdom Viridiplantae; phylum Streptophyta; class Magnoliopsida; order Caryophyllales; family Caryophyllaceae; genus Silene; species Silene noctiflora. The sequence continues at coordinate 62,386 of VHZZ01007762.1, forward strand.
TCAATTTTTGAAAGATGATGAAGACCCGTACTTCATACTCTAAAACTAATTTCAGTTACTAATACATATATTTAGGCTCTGTTCTTTTGGACTGAAACGGATCTGTTCTAAACTGAACTGAATTTATAGGATCTGAACCGAATTGAACTGAACTTATAGAATCTGAACTGAACTGAATTGAACTTATAGGATCTGAACTGAACTTATTGAATCTGAACTGAACTGAACTTATAAGATCTGAACTTAACTGAACTTGTAGGATTTGAACTGAACTTACAGGATCCGTTAAATTAATTAATTTAATTCAACTTAATTAATTTAACTTTATTATTATTATTATTATTATTATTATTATTATTATTATTATTATTATTATTATTAT
>VHZZ01007765.1:7223-17663 GCA_009801015.1 Silene noctiflora
TTCCAGACTCTGACTTAAAACGACACAGACTTACTCGATAGAGTAAGGCCTACTCGGTCGAGTCACCAAAGGCAGGGAAAACCGTAGTATTACAATTGAGTGAATATTATTACTATTGTTGGATACCTCAGTTTATACTGGGACGATGGATACCTCAAATATCGTTTGAGATGATGGATACCTCAACTTTGTTGGATGATGTATACCTCAATATTATATTGGGACGATGGATGCCTCAGTTATACTGGGACGATGGATACCTCAAATATCGTTTGAGATGATGAATACCTCAACTTTATTGGGATGATGTATACCTCAATATTGTATTGGGATGATGGATACCTCGGGCCAGATATTGGCGGGATGAATGGATGTCTCGGAAGAGGAGCTTGGTTGTATTGGCTTTGCATATCATATCGTGAATGTTGTTTTGTACTTGTTATTAGTTATTCTACTCAACCTCGTGGTTGACCGTGTATTCGTGAACACCTGTGATGAACCATATTGGGGAGCAGTTTGATTGACAGGTTTTGAGTTAGAGGACTTGTGAGCTTACGGGATGCAAGGCATGAGAAGTTGGACCATAGTTGTTGTCTAGATCACTTAGTTGGTCAATCACTTTATTTTATTGTTCAGTTCATTTTCCGTTGCGTAGTAATTGTAATATGAAAAGTTTAAATTTAATCAGTTTTATATAAAGTACTTTGGTTTGTTTTACTTTGTTATTCACTACCTCGGTCATTCTGAGATGGTAACAATCTCATTTATCTAGGAAGACCTAGTTAAGACTCTTGGATAAATGGGGGTGTTACAGTTAACGTGAATACTCTTATTGCCAAATCGAATTTGAAGAAAACATGAATACTGTATTACACCCAAATAATTTAATATGAAGGTGACTCTGATACCACTTGTTAGATTTAATCATCCGAATAGAGACTATAAACTTCATACTAAATTACTCGGTAAATTATAGAGCGGAAGCGTACCTGATTACATGACGAACGGTTGGGATGAACCGCCTGAAGGGACGGTCTTTGGATTAGGTCTTCTAGTAGACACACATACCATACGGGATCTCTCTACTGATAGGATGCAGGGAGATTAGGTTATTGTGTGCTACCTGGGACCATAACCCAGGTGACTTATATATAGTCTCATTACTCTAATGCGTCCATCATGCATTAGAAACCTAATGGGTTTTTAAGACGTTAATAAATAAGCCCATATTTTACACCGTAGTGGATCACTTTATATTTGGGCATAACTTTATAGATAGCACATAAATACAATTATAAACCGAATAAATGATTTGTCCACATAGATTGTATTTAGGCCCATAACTCTTACAACCCGGCTCTAAGTAACCCGAAATGACCTAAAATGACTCTAACTGACATAATTAAAGAAAAATCATGACCCGAATTGACCAAAACGACGTAGACCGACCCGACCCAAAATTGACGCGATCTAAAGTGACCCTACCCAAAAATGACCCAACCTAAAAGTGTCCCAATAAATTGTTATACCCAAAAATGACCTGATTTAAAGTGACCCGACCGAACTCGATCCGAATGACCAACTTACCAGGTCTACCCATACCTATAAAAATAAGAATAAGATTTGTGATAAAATTATTGACTCATATTATTGAGGACATCGGAAATTGGCATCAAATTATGGGTCCAAAGTGTGATGAAATTGATACCCACCTAAACTCTTCCATTATAAATACGAGATCATGAAACCCACGTTATCATCATAACACATCACAACATTCATCTACAAACACCACAATTCAGGCAAATCAAAGAGTGTGAACTACTGACAATGGGTCTTCAGGTTCATCTCTTTCTTCCATTCATCATTCCTATTATTATTTCTTAATCTAATTAATGATTCCTCTTCCATGGTTTGTCAATTTTCTAATTACCTAGATAATCCCAGTTTGTGCATGTTATTAATCTGTCGTTATTTCTGATGTTCCTGCAAATATATGTCTCAATCTTTTTACTTGCTTACTCCTTCCGTCTCAATCATTTGTTTACTACGCGTAAACAAATGATCGAGACAGACGGAGTCATTAGTAGATCTGGGGTAGTAGAGTTTGCCCATATGAGAATTAGATGTTGTTATTATGAGGCCTTGCTTTGGTAGTGATGGGGTGTACAAAGTTACAAACTTTTACTTGGATCTTATGATTAAATTTCATGATTATATAAATTAAACTAGTTTTTTTTTTTTTTTTTTTTGTTGGTTTAGTTTGGATTTGAGCCGGGTAGTTTGTAGTTAATTACACTAAAACAGTAAAATTATCTTTCATAAGTTTTAACATTGCTATATTGGTTAAACTAGCGAAAGACTGAAAGTTGTTTTCTTGATTATGGAGAATCTGAGAAAAAACGAAACATGGTGATTATATTACATGACTTATGATCTACATGAATGAGATGTCTAAGCAAAGAAAATGTCATATTCAAATTGAGCTAATTTGGAAATAATGGAATACTGTTGGAGATATGTTGCTTTCGATTGGCTTTAATTCCTCAAACAGATAGCCAGCTACTAGAATAGCTTACTTGTTCATGATCCTCGAACCACAAAATCGTCGTGGAGCTATATGTTTTCCTTCCAAATCTTTCCTAATGCTGGAAGTATTCTCTGACCCAACTTACTAGTTACTATCTAAATAAGCGATATATTTCCCTCTACCTTATTTTCCGAATCCCTCAATCTAGACAAGGATTAGGGGTTTAATGTTAATGTATAAGGCTTTGAGGTGTAGAAACTGTTTTGAAGAAGGAAAGCAACCTCTATTTTATGACGAGGCAAGTTCGTGCTTCAAAATTCAGTAGATTTGATAACGATAATACTTGTTGATGTCATGGGCTCCCGTTGGAGAAATTCTTTTTTTTTTTTTTTTTTTTGTGTGTGTGGAAAATTTGATGATTCAACTTTGTCGGATGCCGGAAAAGAGCAAGTTCATATTGTGGATGCTTTACTTGAGTTGTTATTCGGATGTTTGGATACTACTGGAAGTCTTGGAGAATGCTCAAGTTGTCTTCCATTTTTCACAGGAGGAGTTTGACAAACATGCTGAAAAGGTCAAAAGCTTGACTCGGGCTTCTAATGAGGATTTGCTAATCATTTATGGACTATTCAAGAAAGCCACTGTTGGAGATGTGAATACTGGTTAGTGCAATTTCCCTGTACAGTTTCTCTTTCTGTTCGCTATCTTTGTCGACCTCTCTCTCGTTCTCTTCCTTGTTATTACTTGATTTGTTTGCTTCTATGGAAATTTGTGCACAGATCGCCCTGGTATGTTCGACCTAAAGGGACGCGCAAAATGGGATTCCTGGAAGAGTTGTGAAGGTACATTAGCATACTTATGACTGGGCACCAAAACAATTTTTATGTGGTGTTAATTAGAATGATCTGTGTTACTTATTTTTGAATCACACTTTTACGAAACAGGTGTGTGTCCAATAATCCGCTCTTTTATAAAAAGAACTCATGTTTTTGTTTAAAATAAGCGTTCAAGAGTTCATACCCTTGTCGGAGTGCCGAATGTAAGACATGGGTACCTGATGAACTATGAAGTGTCAAATTACTTTATAGGAGTAATTTATTGTGGCCGTGCATTCCTCGAGTTCTGAAAGCATTATCTTGTTTTGTCAATAGATAAATCAAAAGACGAATGCATGACCAAGTACATCACAAAGGCCAAGCAAATGTTGGAGGCAAATGGTATTGCTTGATGTCTAAGCATACTTGTATCCAAATACCTATCTTATAAAGAAGCTGCAAAACAAAGCAGGAGCTTCAAGGATTGTTGTGTTGTTTTCAGTTTATCATGTTTTGTGATTCTAGTACTTTAATCAAACCTCAAACAATGGTCTTAGAGCTGTACTCACTGAACCTTGGATTATGAAATTTGTGGTTCATTTTCTCTTTTCATTTTAACTCGATTTTGTATTAACCTTATCATGTTAAAAACATATACTTGCAGTTTCGTTGATGGATTGCATGAACCGATTGCAATTGCACAACTTTACAAAATCAGAGAACAAGAGCTAGCTCAAGTGGTAAGAGTTCTCTTACCCCGATCATGAAGTTGGGGGTTCGATTCTCACCCGCGACATAGTGCGCTCATTTGAACCAAAAAAAAAAAAAAAAAAAAAAAAAACAACTTTCCAAAATCAGAGCATCTTTGGTCAATCGTATTTCAAACAAATGAATAATGAATCAATTAAGGATGAATAATGAATTGTTGAAAGGTTCGGACTTGAGTTAGTGGACAACAAAAGAAAGGTCAGTTGAGAAAAGTGGCTTGAAACTTTTACCAGAAAAATTGTGTGCAAGGTCATAAAGGAGAATATGAGTATAACTTTTTATCAACAAAGGATCACATCTTAAAGAAATGCCTTCTTTTTCAGAAAGAATTTCATCATTGAAACACAAATGCAATATCCAAAGACCTAAAGACGGAGAATTACGGTACACTGGTAGTTGTTACCTGTTAGTCGATTCGTCAAGTTTCATTAGAACGCCAAGTTAAAGGGGTGCTTGAAGATATTTCATCGATGTTTCTGTTTTTTCATTGTTTATGTTTTAGTTTTGTACCTAGAAATCTTAATAAAAAACTGGCTCATAGTCTAGCATATAGGCCTCTGAGAATGTAAAAAAAAAAAAAACATTAGAACGCCAATGTATATACTACCCGAATACAGCAAAGTATTAACAAGCAAAACCATCTTTGGGTGACTTTGTTGATATATTAAAGGGGTCAGGGTAAATGACTACCTAATCCATTATAAACATTACACTTCCATCTTTACACGAGACTAAGATACCAGCTTCTTCCTAAGCTTAAGGATCAGCAAATATGAAGATCAATACTCTGTTTGTTACTGCAAGGTAGGAGTTAGTCGAAACTATTAACACACGGGTATCGAGGAAAGTGATAGTCTCTACCACGAGTAGCACCGTCTCTAGCTAGAATGCCTTCGAGATCTCCCATGATTCTAGCCAGCCATACTTCCAAGTTTCTTTGGATGTCTTTGAAATTGCCACGGATGCTGTCCAAAGATTGTCTCGCAGCAAGTCTGGTGTCAAGGTCATCTCCAAGGGAATGACTGTATATCTCAGTTTGTAGTGCCAGCAGCTTTTTTCTAGTTTCGGAAGCACGCTGTTGGAGCTGGAAAGCTTCAAGCAGAAACTCTGTTTGCCTTTGTGATCGAAACTCAGAGTTTAGTGCAGGTTCACTCGGATCACTAGCTTGCTGCAGAAACCAAAAGTTGTACAAATCATACGTTATTCTCGTACAACATACAAGTGAGAACCCACATCCTCACGTGTTCCTCATCTAATTACAGGGTAGATAGATTGGTCTCATACACAAGACTGTCTCCTACAAAGTTTTTTGTATTTCATAACCACGGTCCTCAAAATGTAAACAATAAACATGGGAACGAGAATTTGATTCTTAGAGCTGAGGTGCATATTTTAAGGGAATTTTTTTTTGCTTGAGCTATGGTGGTCCATATGGATTCTCAACCAACTAGGCAACTAAACATTTTCTTTAGTAAATTCAACTCTTCCGTAAATCTTTTACAAAGAAGAGGGAATAAGCCTATAATTTAATTTATTTTAAGGGTGCTGCAAATTTTCCATAGTTCTTAGTTCATAGAAATATAATCGGTTTAAACTTCTACACAAGAATTGACACTTGATAAAGTCTTAAATGAGACGGTCTTACATGTTAGACAACTCATTAGACCTAGTGAGAATTCAGGTTGGTCTCACACCGTCACACGTTCACCATCTCATATAAGACTCATGAAGACTCTATAGTAGAGCTGGCAAAAGCTGACCCGCCCCGCCCAAAACTGACCCGATACAACCCGAAAATTGGGCGAACCGAAACCGACCCCACCCGACCCGTGACCCGCTATTTTCTCAACTCGATAGATGACCCGATAATGAACTAGCTTAATAATGGTTTAAAAAACACCAAATTGACATTTATCTTAATTATTTTCACTTATAACTACAATTAATACACCTACCCATTATTTAAACATAAAATTACCATCTAAAATTAAATATATAAGATAAAATTTATGCCGATAACCTGACCCGACATTGACCCGCTAATGACCCGACCCGACCCGACTTGCTACCCGTTGATGACCCGTTTCGAAGATGACCCGACATGAACCGACCCGACCTGAACCCCTTACTGACCCGATCCGTTTTGACCGGACCCATAACCGACCCGAGTGACCCGATTGCCACCTCTACGTCTATAGCAAGTGTTCACAATGTTGATCATCTAAAAAAGAAGTTAGGATGCAAGAAACGGATGGCATATAAAGATATGTGGACTTGTAGGAAGTTCTCATTATTACCATCCTTCTACAAAGGTCATCTATCTTTCCAGCAAGGTCTTGATACCGCTTCGCCTGCTTCCTCATCAATGATGCTACCTTCACTGGATTGGTTTTTCCAATTTTCTCTAAATTTAGTAGCTCTTCTTCAAGTAATTTTAGCTTGGAAGGAACTCCAGTTGACTCGCCATCCACCTTCCACGGAGACTCCCTCCTGCAAATGGAAGAAATTTTCTTTGTTTCCTTAGATGACCGTTAAGAAAAGTGCAAGCTTCTAGCTGTTTTTTGCTCCCATCTTATGAGCTATATGGCAGTGAACAGAGTCTTTACCTCACTACATAATGTTTAGCATGCTGCAGGGGATCAACTGTTTCATATTGCACATCCTGTAATAGTGAAAAGTATTTTTCTGATGTAAGATTGTTCTAATATCAAAGGAAATAATTAAGCAGCATAATGTACACGACATCTTCATTCGTTAAACAACATGGCTGCATAGCTTCATTGGCGATACATGATTAGTGGGCAAGAGCTAGAATGCACGGATATGAGACTAAACATTACAGAAGTTAAACTGTCATTATGGCAACCAATAGGTGGTTTCATTGCTACTCAAAATCAAGTCTTGTATGACAGTCTAACTATGAGACTGTTCAAATACTCCTTGATATCTATAGTTTTCATTTAATATAAAGGGTATTCAGGATAGTCACTGTGACACCATCTCAAATTCCGTACAAATTTGTGTTATTTTTTTGTCGACATTAAACAACAAACAGAAAACAAACTTTACCCGTTCAGATTTTTATATCCGTTCTCCCTCGCTTATTTATTTATGTAAAAGAGGATTTCTGAAACCAATATGGCCGGTACGCCAACAATGGTACCAGACAGGAAACTACAAATTTTGGTTATCAAATATTGCGGGTGCATTTCAACCATTGAGATATAGCAAACCACCGTGAGTTATTTTAGTCCCAAAACACTTGTGATAGGGGGTTTCTCAAGTTGCTATTGATAAATCCTTGAGATGAATAATTGTAAAAGGACAAAATGACAATACATAATGAGCAAGAAGATGCACACGGCACAATAAGAATAAGCAACTAATACAATTTGACAAAGATACAAAAAATGCAGTGAGCACTACATAATAGTTGCTTAAAATACAGATGAGAAATGAATGCTAGGATGGTTGAGTTGCATTTGATCATCAAGACCCACTCCTCTGTAAAATCCCATCTCATAAGATACACCACACAATATGGTCCTCCACATGTGGCCTAAAGACAAACTATACATCCACAATGTCACCATTTGTTTACTCCATCATAACTCAGATTAATCAATAATTATTCACTCATATTCGGCCAGGGCTCCATAAATCATGCATAACGCAACAAATTAAGATGATCACAAAACTAATTACGGGGAGTGATAACGCCAAAGGTTAAAATGCTTGTGCCATTCGCCTCGTGAGAGTATTAAGTAATCGGCTCATCTAACTCAAGCATAATAACGAGTGGCGCAAACCTCTTACTATGTCATAAATAGAAAACAAGTTAAGCATGACTCATTATGTCATAAATAGTAAGTGTACAAAGTACAAACCACAAAAGGCAAGCATTTCCTTAATGACAGACAACTCACTAACTTAAATTTCAATCATAATCACCCAACTTTATTTAAATCTAATTATGGCACACCAATCAACAACCCAATTTTTCAAATTAATCTTACAATAAGGACATCACTCCCGTGCCCCCTCAATGGCTCTCGCAAATTGTTAATGTTGAAAAGTTAGGGAAAGCAAATGAATACCTGCCACAAATTAGGTCTGTCAGGCCAAAATTTAGAGCCAGATGAGACGAAATTACTATCAAACCCGTGAGTATAATCAGTACCCAAATTATCAAACACCAAATTAGGAGTACCCACATCATTATCTCCACCCCACTCCCTGTCCTCACCACTCCCCTCCGCAACCGCAACCGCAACCTGGTGACGAGACATGAAATTAAGCAACTCGTCTCGCTCCCCAACGTCCCGCCTCAGGTCCTCAACCTCAGCAAGCAACTGGCCTTCACGGGACTCAGCCTCCGAAAGGCGGGACCTGAGGCGGGAGATCTCCTCAGAGGAGTCGTCAAGGCGGCGAAGGAGACGACGCTCCTCCTGCTGCCAGGAGTTCCGGTGGGTAGCGAATATCTCAACCACCCTAGCATTTGCCTTGGAATCCTCCTGTCGCCTTGAACGCAGCTCCGACAGTTCCTCCTCTGCTTTCCCCAAACGCAGGAGGAGCTGTCTGTTCTGCGAATGGAGAGTCGGGAAAAGAGAGAGAAACACGGCGAAGCTTACTCCCAAGTAAGTGGAGTAGAGCCGGGGAAATGTCCGTGGTTCTATCTCTTTTTCTACTTGTGGAGGTACTATTATTGTTGTTGTTTGTTGGAGTTGTGGAAGTGGGTTTATGGAAGCCATGGGAGTGTGAGAGTGAGACTGAGAGTGAAAGTGGAAGTGTGTGGGTGTTTGTGTAAGTTTTGATGAGTTGTTTGATTTTGTCTTTATAAAGTCAGCTTTTTAGAGAAGTGTTGAAAAGGTTGGGTGAGTTAGTACTTGAAAAAGGTATGGGGTCAGGTCATACAAGTTGGTTTGGAAGAGAGAGTGTTGGGGTTGTGTCTTGTGTCTTGTGTTTGGGGGGTTTTGGTTAGTGTGGCCTTTTTTGACATCAAGGTGTTCTAGGTTTGTAGAGTTGTAGGTGTGCAAGTTTAACCCCGCGGGACACTCGATGGGATATGGTGGCTGAGGTAACCTCGTTCGGATAGGGTTAGAGCCACTAGTTGATGCAATCACATAAAATTTAAGTACTTTTTCCACATTTTGATGTTCTCATTTCTTTTTGCACAAGAATTAACGGTTCTTAATAAACAATGAAAAAATAATAGCAAGTAGAAAGTGAATGTTATAATCAGTTATGAAATGAATATGCTTAATAAATTGCTAAGTTGTTAATCAACAATACATGTTGCAAGTGGGTTGGGTTATATTCTCCACCAATACAAAAAAAGAGGGGGAGATTTGAACCCTCATAATTATTCCCCCCAATTTCAGTTTTAAAAACAGTCCCTTTACATATTAAGCCAAGTAAAATTACAACTATGTAGGCCATGGAACTGCACTAGAAAAAAAATGTTAGTACAACAATACAAAATAAAATTACAAGGCTGACAATAATAATAAAAAAAAAAGAGCTTACTTGTTCATTTCATAATCAAAATGCGTGGTCCAAACCTCATAAATGATGAAAGGCATAAGATTGACTGTTTTTTATTGGATAATATAGTAAATGGCATATCAGAGAGAGGTTCAATGCAAAAACTGGCTACAAAGTTTAATGTAGACGGAAGAACCATATTTGAAATATGGAGAGTTGTAAAAGAATCAAAGACAACATGATGAAAAACTACAATTACGATCAAAAATAAAAGGAAAGAAAGGCAGGAGCATTCTGGAAATTCTAGTCGAGAAAATATTAGCAACAACCATGGGAGATAAAGGGTCATTGGACACATTTAGTAAAACAATAGGAGTTTCAGCAAACATAATTTCCAAGTGGGTTAAACAAGGTAAAATAAGATGTCATGCCTGGGCCTTGAAACCAACTCTAACTGATGAGAATAGGTACAAAAGGTTACACTGTGCACTATCTCAATTAAGGTATGATAGAACTTCAAATTCTTTGAAGTTTAAAGAAATGTCGAATGATATACATATGGATGAAAAATGGTTTTACGTTACACAAGATCAAGCTAAGTTTTTCCTTCTCCTTCTCAGTGAAGAGCTAAATCCATATAGGTGATGTAAAAGTAAATCATTTATCACTAAGGTCATGTTTGTGGTAGCAGTTTCTAGGCCTATATTTGATGGAAAAATTGGGATTTTTCATTAACATTCCAAGAACCTGTTGGAGTATGTGTCATCGACAATAATGCGATCACATATTTAAATCTCATAATAAGAATACATGAGGGATAGTAATATTTTATTGTCAACTGAT
>VHZZ01007767.1:34901-47242 GCA_009801015.1 Silene noctiflora
GTTAGCCAATCATTACCGATTAATGTTGATTAGTTGATTTATTAAATAATTATCCCTCACATATTCTTATTTTGAGTTTTACAATGATACTTAAATCGTGTGATCTCACTATTGTTGAGGACACTTACTCCAACACATAACCCATATGAAAAATTACATATTAAAAATTTTATACATTTTGGTACCTTACCATAAATACATGCATGTCAAAAATTTAACTCAAAAATTAATTTTAGAACAATTTTATAAATAAACAAATAATTATGTAACTATTACAATTTAATTCCAAATTAAACAATAAAATTATGGAAAAATTCGAAACAAAATTTTGCCTTCTTGGAATAATTTCCAGAAGCTAAAAAATTAAAAATTTCTACCATAAAAAATATTTAACATTTATTCTTAAATTAATCACTTTTTACCGATTTTTATCGCATAAAAATCAATAAACTATGAAAATTAATCAAATTAATCTCTAAAATTTATATTTCTCATAAATAAAACATTAAAGTGATTATATTTAAATATACATGCCTAAAATTAACATGCAACACAATTTTATTAACAATTAACAAAAAATGATGCATTTTAACTCGATTTTAGTCGATAAACTTTAATTATATGCAATAAAATTTCATAAAAATAAAAAATTCGACCCAAATCATTTTAGGATCGGATTATTACATAAAAATTAATATTTTGTGATAAAAATAATTTTAACACCATAATATTCAATTTTTATCAATTTATCTCATAAAATGATAAAACCGTCTTAAGATAACATGCATGTGAATAACAATGCTTTGATACCACTTGTTTTGTTAAAAAAACGGTTTAAAATTAAGATTTTGAAAACGGTTTTGAGCATGTGCATGACATAAAAATTCTTACATAAATTATAAAAACAGAAAATAAATACAAATTGAGATTTTTCACCCTCATACTTTCATGTTTATGAAGCGAGATTAACTAAATTGTCGTTAGTGATCGCTCGACTCGATGTAGATTCAAAAGATGCCCTTGAAAAAGAATTTAGTAACAAAACTGATTGCTTAGATTGTGTGTAATTGGTCAAATTGATTGGTCTTATACAACGAAACTGGTACCCAAAAGGATCTGGGCTTATGTGGTCGAGTAGATCAAGCACGTAGGCGTCAAAAGCAATAGAACGGTCTTAGATTGCAAAGGGAGAAAAGAAGGGGCTGACACTCGCGTGAAAAATATGTGAGGCGGAGGCCTCTTTTTATACTTATCACGAGGTGTAAATTTAGGAAAAAGATAAGATTTGGAAAAGAATCCGGAAATATTCTAGAAACTAATGAAACCAGCCTAGGAAGAGGTGTAACAGGTACTTCGACCTTTCCAAGAGGCGCAATACCCCTTGCTCTCCTGCGGCTTTCCCTCCTCAACAAGAAAGATTTTCGCGGATTAAGTTAAAATTAGGGAAGATGTAGGCTTCCTTATTCCGCAAGGCGAGATATTTTCGAGATTTTAAAATAATAAAATAATATTTAGGAAAACTATAGAATACTCTGACTCGGTTTTAAGACGGTTTTAGAAAATAAAGATGGTTTTTTGACGCGGACTCCGAATGTAATCCAGTTACTGCTAAAACGACTATATTGGCACGTAGTTGACAACCAGGTGTTGACATGACTGTTTGAGCAACAACTTGTCGAAGAATTTACGAAATGTTATCAAATCACTCTGTATGTTAAACACGCGATCCAATCATTATTGGGTGTTCGGCGGGAGGTGCAATAACGAGGTATCTATAGTGGCCCCACTTTGGTTGAGGCTTGGACAAGGCGAAAGTTAAAGTATAGCCCTCGGGTCAATCGAAGATTGCAACCTGAAGACTATGGCGACGCGAGGCGGCTCAAGAGGTCTAAGCTAAGGACCTATCTTCGGGAACATTTTAGAGTCTATTGATTTTCGGGGAGGGTCGTTTAAAGTTCATTAGACTACGTGAGGAAGCTCGCCAGCCATAAGAAGAAATCATACCTAAGACCTATTAAAGGGGAACTCGAACATTTGAACTCCGTGGGGAAATGTAGCAATAACAATAATTAAGGGAGCTTGGCAGGCAACATGACTTTCTGAGAACTACTAGAAGAAGCAATGACAGGACTTTCTAAGAACCACCAGGGAGGGAATTAGCATGTGTCGGTCTCAAGCGAATTTGGAAAGAACTTGAGGGTAGCAGAACGTTGTTAGAAACTGCTTGGGGAGGGGGGGTTAGCAGAACATCGATAGAAAATGCTGAGGAATTAAAGGCAAGACATTTTGAGAACCGCCAGAGAGAGAATTAGCTTGCGTTGGTCTCAAGCTAACTCTATTTATCGAGAAGTACAAGGGATGGAGACGGCAATAAACTCACGCTGGGGGATAAAAATTTTGTAAACCGCTGGGGAGTATCGAGAAGTACAAGGGCCGTAGAACTGCAATGAACTCTCGCTGGGGAATAAAAACTGTAATCCACTTGGGAGAATGAAGATTCGAGCGAATTCTCCAGTTGGATCGACGTCTGCTTCTTATAATTATCTGCATGGTTAGTGGTCACACAAATTCGTAGTCTAACGGAAAAAAATAGCACATAAGCACATACGTATATAAATAACTAAGACGTAACCTCATGGAAGAGAACACAAGCTTCGAAAGATATTTATTTTTTATATAAAAGTTAAAACTTGCTTAAAGGGTAAATCTGTTGCTTGTAATGCGTTATGCATATTCAACGGGCTCTAGGCGCATGACTGATGCAACATAGACTCAAAAGGATGTAAGATGACAAACTGGCGTATATGGGTGACATAGACTATGACAGACTTTTTCTAAGTATGCACAACCCCTAACCGGATATGGGTGACAATGTGTATCAGTTCTAAAGGTAGAAGATCTGCAAGATCGATGGATATATAATGGTAAGGCATGGATCAACCGTCTTCTTTGGATATCTTTCACCATCATTTGTTGCACTTAAATGCTTTATTGAGGCTTGATAACTCATAGAATCGATCTAATACCTTTTTCATCGTCTGGACCGAGCATTAGCTTGACTCAAATGAGACTCGAAGAATAAAAGGGAGGAATAAAGGAAGGGTGGCGTCTTGGAAGAGAAGCCCCCAGAATTAGAATATGCCTCGTGTATTTGGCAAAAAGGGAAACTAGGCGACGAGAAGAAGCCTCTAGTAAAGAGGTATAAATGGATAATTACAACGGTTGGGATGACTATGAAATTTGAGTGGATGGCAATTAGGGTTGAAATTTGATGGTTGGGATGGTTGTGTTCTTGTAGAGGAGTGCCTACGTATTCATGTGGAGTGAAATCAAACCGGAATGTAGTTCTGAGTGTGGGTGCCTAAGCTAGCTGCTAGGGCCTTAAACTACATGGGTCAGGAGGGTATATTCCTTTAGGTGACTTTGAAGAATTAATTTGAGATAATTTCCTCTTTGATCATAGACCAAAGAGGTGTAGTTTATAAAAATTTCCTTGTCATGTGAGCACACTCAAAAGTGGACGCTAAGGATAAATTGGGTATGTCCCGTTCTAGGCAGCAAAGTACTTGAAGGCTCTATATCTGGGTAAAGGTGAAAATAGCTTGGATATTTTGGAAAGTGGAGCTTGAAATTAAGAGGCTTCGAATGCATAAATTTTTGGAGCTTGATTTTTATATTTAAGGCTTGATATGGTTATGGCTCGTAATGTGGCTTAAAAATGGGGTCTCAGATTTGATGTAGCCTGAGCACCAAAAAAGGGGTCGGTTAATTGACGCAGGTTTAGTTTCCATGTCGTGGTCCTAAAGGATGGGTATATACTCGACGAGTTTGAGAGGATTCTCAAAATTCCTAACTATCTCTTTGTAATGGTCTCGGGAAGGACTTAGGATGTAGAAAGGCTATATGGCAGTGCTAGCTGACCATTTGGCATCTTCACAACTGAGGTTCGACTGTTGACTTGTGGCATCTGGTTTCAGACTTCTCTTTAGACTTTGGTATCTGATTTAAGGCTTCAACATTTGATTTCAAGGTTGTTCTTGATTGGACTCAGATTATTGCCATGGGATCTATCTTACATGTTTCAGGATACATATTTTGTCCCTTTGAAAATAACTTTGACTTCGGATGTTGGCATCGATCTCTCTTCTTGATTAAGCCTTTGTTCTTTGGCTCGTGGCTTTTGGATCTGCCTTAGAATTTGATGATGACTTCCTATCATGGATTTGGGTCAGACTAACGCCTTTTATGTGGAGTAGGCCGGTCTTTAGTAAACGGGTTATGTATTGTGGGGAATGAGCTTGCTTTCCGCCATGGATCATTAATAAGGGAGAAAGCCTGGATTCGTCATAGAATCTCTTGAGATATGCGCATCCTAAACTGGGTTACAGAGAGGTTTCTGTTGCCAGACATGGAATTGGTAAGGAAAGAAACGACATTTTAGGTTCTCCACCACTCTGAATGAAACATGGTTTAAGTGTACTCACATTGATTTGACATGTTTGGTCATTAGTTTTAAAATGTCTCAAATCAATTCTTGTTGTCATAGGGATCAGGAAAGAATTAGAAGAGAGGAGTATGTGGATTGAAATTTGTGCTTTTATTGAAACGATGAATAAATTTAATATAGACTCAAGAAGACACGCGACTCGTGGGACAGCTCCCAGGTTATCACTAGGAATGTAAATGAAGAAAGACAGACACTAGAAAAACTATGGGAAAGAAAGCCTAAGACTCGGACGTAGACTCTGACTCAGTCTTAGATACAGTCTCCTAATCATCATTGTTATCTTCGAAGGATTCTTTTTCATCATTTGGTTGCTTTAATGTCTGGTCTTGATTGTTGAACCATTTGAGCATCCCGTCTTGACTGCTTGGAATAACGAGTGGAGAACAGTAGAGGAGAGTTTCAGTATATCCATGAGGATTGACTAAGCTATCTTGCTAGTTAAAAGCTGAGAGAAGCAGTTTCCCACTATCAATCATATCCTGGATCACAAGCTTGAGCTTATAGCACATCTCGGTATCGTGTCCATTACCTCTGTTATATTGGCAATATGCATTACTGTTCTAGAACCTGGTCTTCTTTTTGGGTATTGGATCGGGTGTAGGCCCAATTGGCTTCAACTTCCATTGTTTCATGAGTCTCTGAAGGGCATCGACATATGTAATGCCAA
Organism: Silene noctiflora; assembly: GCA_009801015.1. Lineage (NCBI taxonomy): Eukaryota > Viridiplantae > Streptophyta > Magnoliopsida > Caryophyllales > Caryophyllaceae > Silene > Silene noctiflora. The sequence continues at coordinate 40,076 of VHZZ01007767.1, forward strand.
TGTCGGTAAATTTCCTAGGAGCTGTACCCTTTTTGTTACAAGCCTTCGAGAGGATAACCTCATCGATACATGTGATCTCCATCAATAAATTCTCAACGTTTTCAATGTCACAACCTTTCAAAAGAGATGCATATTTGGGCTAAGGCAGTTAATGACATGTGCGACTAATGTCTCCTCCACTGATTGATCGGGCATTTGTGAGTTGGTTTTCCTTTTTTGCAAATGATTGGTGGAGTGGTCATTGTCTTGATTATCTGAAGGATTAAAATCCTTATAAGGTTGCTTGGTTTCTGTGTTTGAGCTAGTTAAGAGTGAGACAGAAATCCTGCCATCCTCAATTCCATCTTGTATGATATGCTTATGTCTGTAGCAATTATCGACATCATGTCCTCTTCCCCTTGGTATTGACAATATAAATTGCCATCCCAAAATTTGGACTTCTTTTCTGGGTCAGGATCTGGGGTTGGACCGATAGGTTGTAGGAGACCCAGAGAGGATAATTTTTCCAAAGCTAAGGCATAAGGTTTGCCTACACTGGTGAATGACCTTAGACGGTTTCTTAGATTATTCGAAGAAGGCTCCATGAGGTTACCTTTGGCGATTTTGATTCCTGGATAAGATGGATGTGAGGTATGAGAAGAATTAGGGATAAGTTGTTCATTTGTCTTTTCCAAGAGAGTGCTAGGTTGAGGGATTGTATGAAAACTCTCTCCCTTTTCAATTGGTTGGGTATCAAATTTCCTACCCATTTCAGCAAGCTTTTTTTCAAAGGTGACAAATTTCCTTTGCATACTAGAAAGCCTGGTGTTCAGATTATTGATGACTCCCTCTAGTTTGGAAACTTTATTATTGATGTCGGTAGAAAGCATAAGTATTCCACTCTGGATATCATCGTCTTCGAGGGCATTGATTTCTTCAGCATCAAAAGGAGTGAGGAGGTGAGAACATTCTAAGAATGATTCCCGGTCTTGTTTGATGATGTTAGACCCAAGAGAGTCGATCTTCTTGAATTGATCAATAGAAGGCGGCAATGGTAGCTTGCCATTTTCGATCATATCCTGGATGATATGCTTTAAGAAAAAGCATTCTTCCATATCATGTCCCCTACCTTGATGGTACTGACAATATAAATTACCTTTTCTTCTAGGTAATATCCTTTCAGGGTCTGGTGTTGGATCGGCTGGATGGAATTCCCTGGGAAAGCAGTCTTTGTAGAGCCATTTCATATGTAGTTCCAAAAAAGGTCAATGAATGTCCTAGGAGCTCGTCTTGGCCTTCTAGGTGGGGTTTCCATGAGGTTGTTCCTTTATCTTCATTGTCTTGCTTAGATGGACGGGTCATGTTGAACCTAGATGTTTCATAGCTATGACTCAGCTTTGGGGTACGAGAATACGGTGAAGGTTTCATTAGGCCCATTTGGTTCTCCACATTGACGACACGAGTGCTCAAGTCTTCGACAGTGGCCCGAAGTTTCATGTTTACAGAACTTAGTCCTTCGACGATTGATAGGATGACGGATAAACTTCCTTGAACACTTTCGTTGGAAATTGCAGAATTCCTATCGAGAAGAACATGACGCGCGTTACAACTTGACTTGGCATGAGACCACGTAAACTAAGGCGACAAGCAATGAATACACATCTAAAATTGGCGACATAGAGGTTAGATGGGACTATTAGACTCAGACTTGGGAGTTCTTGAAATGTCATGAGTGACTTCTCATGTTTGAACTCACGGTGTTGACTTTGAGTTTAGACTCGAGTGTTGATTTTGATGGAGTGACATTTGGACAAATGACCTTATTGACGGGGTTGGATATGACGCGGTGCTATTTGGACGTGACATGTGTTTAAGACGTACTTGACTCTAGTCTCAGGTGTATGTGTAGATACCTTGAGCGTGTCTCTTGGATGATTTTCAAAAGACGGTTTTGAAGGAAAAAAACGGATATAAAATTTGAAACCTTTTGAGTATTTTGTGTATGACTCGGGTGTGTGAGTCGATGTGTCGGAATGTTTAGATCCTAACTGAATTGGGATAGGGGGTCCAAACTTACAGCGTAACACCTTTCGACTTGACTCGAATTTGAATGACCTAAAGTAAGGGAAGATGGGTTCATAATCCGACGAAGTTTTGACTAGGAAATGTCTCGGTTTGAATTTTGACTCTTATTTAGCCCGTTGAATTTACATATTTACAATTTTTTTTAAAGATTATTTTTTTTGAAAACGTTTATTTTGTTTTGATTTTTTTTTTGAAAGTTTTGATTTTTTTTTGTTGGTTTTTTTTTTTTTTTTTTGAAAGCCTTTTTTAAAATTGTAATTTTGATTATAGAAAATTTGGCATTATTTGGTTTACAAATGGTCTTTCATTTTTGAAAATATTGAAAATGGATTTTATTTCTAGGAAAACTAACATTATTTTGTTTACAAATGTGATATTTAGACACGTGATTGACTCGGGAAACAACACAACATGTATACATACAAACATGCATTATAATGGTATGCTGAGTGCAAGTAACGAGTTTTGGCTTAGAAGGGTGGGTTGCCACACCAAGCTATAAAACCCTGGTTTGTGGAGAGGTCCGTGCCAAACATGAGTAAGGTAGGTTCCTAGTTCCATTTGCTCGAGTAGTTAACGCTCTTGATACAAACATGAGTAAGTATTGCAGTGTGGTTGACATCAATCGCTATCCATCCACTAAGAACAAATAAGAATTGTGCTTTCGAGACGGGACGATTGGTCGAATTGATTTTGTTAAAAGCCTAGGAAGGCTAGTTAAAACGATCTAAGAAGATCGAGTAATGAAAATCAACAATTGTCTTATATAAAATATCCCTAACTTGTTCAAATTTCACCCTAGGTAACACCAGGCTTAGTCTAAGTGTATCATCCCCAGCGGAGTTGCTAAACTGTGGACCAGGCAACTTGCGCTTGTAGTTTTGAGGCAACGACACTTATCCCATGGAACCTTGGTGGACCAAAGCACGTCATGGGACGTTACCGATTTGAAAGGCATTGAAATCGGTGAAAGGTTTGAACAAGCCTGCATTTGTGGAGTCGCCACCAATTTTTGCCGGTAAATTGGAACCGTTAGAATACCTCATGCCATGTCAAGACACAAAATAGTGACATGAATACTAAGAAATTCGTTACCCTTAGCATTCCATGTCTAGAATGACTCTCACGATGAAAATGAACAAGGATGTTCATAGATATCTGAGTAAGGGATGAGGGTACGTATTAGGAAGCTCTTTATTCGAACACCTAATCCCGCCCGCCTTGATAGCGGCCTCTACTAATGATCAGGGAAACCATCTATATTCGATGTGTTGTTGATTATATGCATGCAATGCAACATCCACGTTTTAATCCTAGCATGTGAATATTTAGACTAAGTTGGTTGATATACAATTTAGAAAACAATTGGGTCAAAATAGGGAACTTAATTCATTACATGTGAATCGCCAAACAAATAATTTATATAGTGGAAAATAAATAAATAAATTACCATGAAATTAAATTACAATGGGTATTTGAATTTACGTCACAAACACGCTAAAAGAGGAATTAAAGAAACTAAATAAGAAAATATAAAAAATAAAAGAATTAAATATGTCGAACTATGGTGAAAATACGAATAATAGTCGATCAGAAACCTAGTAGAAAGGCTACGTTAAAACGAGAAGAGTTCAGAGACGGAAACCAACCCAGAATAGGTACAGCATCTTGTGCGTCCTCTTGAAGAGGCACATCACCTTATGCAACTGTTCTCGAGTTAGGTTCTGACTGTGAAAGTTAGACCCGCGGTTAATTAATGTTTGTTGGTTGATTATATATGTATCATTGATATTAAACTCGAAATTAAAGTGGTTTATACAGATTGTGTACATAAAAGATCGTCATAAGGCGAGAAAGATATACAAAAGTAGAATTTTAATGATTTGATATGGGAAAATCGAACCATTGAAATCCGGATTTGAATAAGTGACGAAAACCCGCAAATATTGAATTATAAGGGATTTAGGTCGAAAAGGATTTATAAAGTAAATTAAGTAACTGGAAATTTTTAAAGAAAGAAAGTAAACGAAACAAAAGAAGAAGACTAAACTGGCTAGTACTCGAGGAAGAAGAAGAACAAGAGCAACAGCAGACGAGGCACCTCTGGAAGAGGCGCAGCAGATGCTGCGACTATTTTAGAAGGCAGATCTGCTGATGCGATTCTTCTCGACAGTTTTTCCCTGCTGATTCGTAAAAAAACGGTTTCAAAGTGGTGATTTTGAAATTGGTTTTGAGCGTGTTTATGATATAAATCCTTAAAAAATTATAAATACAGAAAACAAAATATAAATTGAGATTTTAGACCCTCAGATTTACATGTTTACGAAGCGAGATTAACTAAATTGCCTTTTAGTGGTTGCTCGACTCGATGTAGATTCGAAAGATGCCCTTGAAAAAGGATTTAGAAAACGAAATTGTCTAAATTGAGTGTAGTTGGTCAAATTGGTCGGTCATGCAACGAGACCGGTACCTAGAATAATCTGGTCTTACGTGGTCGAGTAGATCAAGCACGTAGGTGTCAAAAGCAATAACATAGTCTTAAAATGTAAAGGGAGAAGAGAATGGGAGGACACTCACGTGAAGAATATGTGAAGCAGAGGCCTCTATTTAGACTAATCATGAGGTGCATAATTAGGAAAATATAATATTTGGAAAAGAATCCGGAAATATTAGGAAACTGACGAAAATCAACCCAGGAAGAGGCGCATCAGGAATTTTGATCTTTTTAAGAGGCGCAGTATCCTCTGCGTCCTCTCTTGAGGCTCTCCCTCCTCAGCAAGAAAGATTTCTGCGGACAGATTATGGAATCAGGGAAGATGTAGGCTTCTTTATTCCGCAAGGTAAGATATTTTCGAGATTTAAAAACCTTAAAATAATAATTTGAAAATAAAACTAGAAAATATCCCGACTCGGATTTAAGACGGTTTTAAAAAATGAAGACGGTTTTTGACCCGGACTCCAAATGTACTCTAATTACTGTCAAAACGACCGTATCGGTACGTAGATTAAGACCAAGGGGTTAACACGACTATTTGAGCTGCCACTTGTCGACGAATTTACGAAATGTTATAATATCGCTTCGTATACTAAACGTGCGGCTTAATCTTCACTGGGTGTTCGGCGGGAGGTGCAGAAACGAGGTATCTACACCCTACTCAGTTCTGTATGATTGATTATAAATTGTTTGGCATTGTGTGATTATCATTGGTGTGAAATTATTGTGATTGTGTTGACATTGATAGTATTGATTTTGGAGCCATTGTCGGGAGTTGGTCTTCACTCCCATGTTCGCCCCCTGTGGCTCCCGTCACAAGTGGGATGTGCACATTAATGATCTGGGTTCACTCGTTGCGATGAGCGGGGCTTTAGGTGGCAAGGCTACGGTCTACCACAAGCTTGGGTGAGTTACCTGTTGTGATGGGTAACCTGGAAGAGCTACTCACTTTGGTGTGTAGTCGTGTCCGGGCTGCGGTTCAGACACTAGTTCTTGGATTTGAGGTGGTTGACTGTTCAACAAATTGTTGGATTGGTTTATATGATTTGGATGTGTATGATTGATTGTATGGTTGACTGACCCTTTGTTGTTTTCGAAAAATGTTGTCATCCATTGGGGAATGATGAGTAGGTGTTTAGCAGGTTTGGATGTTTGAGCTTATGTGCGACATGGATGGGACGCTGCTGAGTCTAGCTGTTTCTTTTAGCTTTCGTTGATCTTTTAGTATATTTTTACACTTTAGTAGTCGAGTTGTATTTCAGTTTTGGATTTGGTATTTTGGCCTTGTAAACTTTATATTGCTTTAATAAACGTTCTTTTATGGTCTATTTGATATACTTTACCTTGGGCAACCGATATGGTAAAGCCCTCACTTGCTGGGAATGGTCTTGTTAAGGCTTCCCAATAGATGGGGGTGTTACAAAGTGGTATCAGAGCGACGATTTTGGAACCTGAAACCAATGAATCTAATGAACGTAGGGCGTCATGTAAAATGAACCTGGTCTATGTGTGTTGAGAGCCCTCTTATGTCGATTTTGGTGAGAAGGCGCCCTAATCTCAAAATCCCGGCCCTAACATGCTTAAGCTAAACACTTCGTGGTGGGTAAAAAAGTCAGGAATCATATGTGTATGCTTGTGAGCTATGGATGTAGTCCTTATGTGGTAGTCCTACGCGTCGATTGGTTGTGAAATGATGTGAGTATTTGGTATGCATGATATGTAGTTTACCTAGTTATAGTGTATGTGGGTTGGTATATGGTTTTAAATGAGCATGAATACATGAAAATTAGGTAGAAGGTGTGTGAATATGTTCACGGGTGTTGTAGTTTACCTAGTAAGTTGTCTGTTTATGCGTAACATATTCGAGTTAGGATGCTTTAAGTCTAATATTCGATGAACGTTTTGTTGATGTAGTAGATGGCTCGTTCTTCAGCGTTGACCGTCTGTGCTAGCATTGCTCCCATGGCCGTGTCAGTGACAGTAGGTATAGGGATAAGGGTGTTCCCTGCTGTGGTGGCATGTAATACCCCGTATTTTAGCAATGGTCAACGCAAGTCAAGCCATGTCTTTATAAATGTATTTCAGAATGAATTGTTTATTTAAGCCGATTTATATATATACTATTATTATTTCGTGAATTATATTTTAATAGTATTTTGTATTTTATAATTATTTCGTAAAATGATATTCTTTATATTCCTCGATTTATATTTAATTTATAATTATTTATAATTTCTACTATTCCTTATTTATGTTTAATTCCTATTTCATATTTATTTCTTATTCTATATTTAAATATTCCTTATTACATTTTATTTTTGTTATGATATTAATAATATATATAAATAAATATATATATATATATAATTACTTTTAATTATTCATTTTACGTACCTTAATATTTGGAACGATGTTTAGTGAAACGATAATCGATAAATTAGGATTACGATAATTATCCAATTAATCCTCGTTGTATGCGTGTATTGGACTACGATGCTTTTAGTTTCAATGCACCTCGTTTTCGTTAGCGAACTAAAGATGATGCACCTCGTAATCAAGCGATTCAAAGAACCAAATAAACTCACCAACCACACCCCTTCTTATGCCTC
>VHZZ01007768.1:31842-57391 GCA_009801015.1 Silene noctiflora
CTAACTCACTTTCTTGTACTCCCAATTTCCAACATAAATTATATATAGAATTCACTACCAATATTTCATTTTAATCTATTGAACGCACCCCTAACTTTGGATCACAAGGTAACACTTCCTTAGTTACAAAATACTACTACTAGTGGAATGGGTTTCTTCCTTAAACGTCAACTGGTCCGCCATTGACTCTTTATATCCCTTCATCCCCATACTTTACTTTGATAACCTACACTCATAGATATTTCATCTCCGTTCACTATTTTCCTATCCACGATACTTACACTACTACCTAGTCGAGCCCAGTTCAAGCACTACAATCATTTACAGCCGAAACTAATACACAACACGATGACTCTCTTTCAAGACAATACACGGCAAGTCTAATGACATCAAGGCTTTTGACATGATTAAACCAATAATGAAACATTAAATCAAAACCTAACATGAACGTTGGGTATAAAAGAAAAATTTCGAGGAAAATTCAAGGTAAATTTTCCAATTTTGGATGATACCATGCATTATTGACAAGATTGTAACCTTACGGAACAATTAAATTATGTATTAAGTACAAAATCAAAATCCGGGCACAATTACTGCCCATTATCGAGATTTTAAGAGTCTTAAGACGGAATTAAATCATGATATAAGACAATATCTGACATTACCAACCACATTTGGGGTACAAAACACAATCAAGACAATATTTAGTTCGAAAAAAGCCAAAATCCGGGTAGGTATACTACCCATTTTCGAAAATAAAACGGATAAATCTCTTATGCAAGACTTCACAAGGCATTAAAATCAAAGCTTAGGATGATAATGGACAAGTGAATTATGGTAAGAGTACAAAATCAAGGTTCATGTGTGTTGTGATGAGATTTTCGGACACTTACGAATTCTAAAACGGAAACTTTCTCAATATAGGGTCTCATAGAATTTTGGTAGTAGTAGATTATCGTTACATGTGGTAAATAAGGTATGTGAGAGTATAAAAATTGAAATTTGACTCCTTGAGTCATTACCATGTGTGAAAATTTGACCAATTTTTAAGACAAAATTTCCATCTCAAACCTTATTTGATAACACCCCATGAAATTATTGAATAACATTATCATTAAATTATTGAATAACACTATCATTAAACCAGGTTTGACATGTAACAATCAAAATGTCGTCATGAACCATGGGTATCTTGAGGCTCCAAATCAAGATTTTCAAGATGCAAATGTTTTTTTTAAGTCAACTTATGGCTTTACTAGAGAAAATGGTGTTCTTTTAGCATATTCAAACCAAGTTTTATGCATAAAAATCAAAATTTGGGCATGGTTTCCCTTAAAATCCGAAAATTTAAAACGGTCTTAAGACAAAAAAATTTCACATATAAGGCAAGATCTACAACTAATAACAAGGTTAAGCCATTATTGGTCAACTATACTCAACAACAAACACAAGAAACTCAATTATTGACCCACTACCACCATTTTTGAGCTCAACAATGGTGAACGAGGCTTTAACATAAAAATTTCATTTTCTAGCAGCAATAATGGTGTAAAAAGTTTACTACTATCATGAATTATATATAAACACTCAATTAGTCATCAAACTTTAAGTAAACTAGTGTAAATCTAAAGAAAAATCAAATTGAGGAAAAGTAACAAGGAAGAAAATAAGCTTACATTGTTAAATTAATGGAATAAGAGGAAGAAAAGAAAAGCAATGAGATGAAATCCAAGCTAATAGAACAACAATGGAGGTTTTTGGTTGGGTTTTTGGTGACAAAAGTGATGAAGATATGAAGATATGAGGATAAGAGTGAAATAAGAAGAGAAGGAGGGGTGTCGACCGAGTTATTCCAACCTGTGTAACTCACTCGGTCGAGTGGATTAGTCCACTCGGTCGAGTGACCTGTCTACTCGGTTGAGTGGATTTTCCAATACTGAGTCAGTGGTTCTGGGTTTTCCACTCGGTCGAGTAGCACTTCACTCGGTCGAGTTAGTCCTCCTACTCGGTCGAGTAGCACTGTAAGGTCAATAATTTTCAATTAATACCCGAACAAAGCATCCTTTCAACAAAATAAGAGGTTCGGGAGTCCACCGACTTGCGGTGACTCGCCCCGGGTTAGCTCATATAGTGTTATACTTGCCGTCTTCAATACATTACCTACATACAAGTAGTTACTCTAACAATTATAATCATCATTCTTACCTTAGAAATAACAATAGCAAATTTGAACTCATGTATGATATCTATGCACCAAGGTTCGAAACCATTTTATCTCACGCATACGTGCACTACAATGTTCCCGAAACATGTTACACTCATACTCTTTTCATCTACTTCCACAATGATCAATTCAATGTCACATGCACACACATAAACACCTTATAAGAATGCATCCATTAGTACAACATATATGCAACCATACCATGACTCACATAGCGTCTCCATACATACACCCAACCATGTGGTGACCAACCAAGACAATAAGCACTAGTTTTGGCATGAGGGCGCCTACTCATCCAAAACCGATCTCCTATCATACTCAAGTTGGGTTCATTTTATTAGACATTCCTAGGTTCATTTTGATTCATTAGTTTAGGTTCCAAAATCGTCGCTCTGATACCACTTTGTAACACCCCGATTATCCGGCCAAGATAATCGAAATATTACCATCTCGGTTGCCCGAGGTAGTGTTTCAAAACTCCAATAAAAGAATATTTTATTGATAATACAAGTTTAATGGTTACAAATAACAGAAATAATAAATACAACTCATCTACTACGACCTCTATCTCATGTCTACTAACTCGACTCCAATCTCGTAGCGCGACCCCGACCTCAAATCCTGTATGCATCATAACTAACCTGCAACCAACTTGCTCCCCATATGATCGGAAATATCATATGGATCAACATAGGCCACCCCGAAAATAGGTGACAATTACACAAACACACAACATGTCAGTTTCAATAAATAATATGAGACACGGCATACGAAATGTGATTATGCAATACGACAATGAAATGTATGTCACATAACTTCCAACCACTACATACCGGTACCGGGACACACGCAGACCGTACCCAACCAAACCACACCAGTACCAGGATACACCCAGACGTACCCACAACCCGGTGACGATACCGCAGCACCGCCCACCAAACAGCCGGACCGCAGCCCGTAAAAAGGTACTTCGGACACACTGGTGGTACCGGGCTCGAGAGCAACTCGGATCCCCTGCCAAACGACGTGACTCAACCTCACGTGTCCCTCCATAATTCAAGCCATTAATGTGCACATCTTCCTCGGAGTGGGAAGCACCGAGAGGCGACCCGAGCGTGAAACAGCCTCTCAGCCGCCTCACGTCTCCAAAAGAACGAGTAACACCACCGCACACCACCAACAACTTCCACATACATATATGACACAATATGCATGACAAACACAATAAATGCAAGATACCACTCCATATGCCAATTACCGACTCAACATGATACACGGTCCCAAATATGATATGAGTACCAATTCCTCAATATCATCAATGTCATGCCCTAGTAATGTACTTCTCAATCACATTAATTACGATAACATGTTATAATGCAATGAAATTCATTAACGACTCACATAACCATCCAAAAATATTGAAACCGAGTAGGATTAACCTACCTTTTAGCATTCTTCAACAAGCTACACGAATCCAACTCGATTTTGTCTCGTAAAACCATCTCATCCTACAATAATCACATAATAACTATCACAATACATCCTATACTTCCATACTAACCAAAACCCCTTATTAATACTCACTAATTACCCATTAATCTTATTAAAATCACTAATTATCGAAATATACAAAAAACCCCTAAAGTTAGGGTTAAGGGAGATGTTAGATCTACTTAAAATGGTGAATGAATGGTGAGTGAGGTGTAATAATATTCAATCCAAGTTTACAATCCATAGGATTATGTTTAGGAGGATTTTAGAGAGAATGGAGAGTGTTTAGAGAGAAAGGAAGAAGATAGGAAATGAATTAGGGTTAGAGGCGAAATGTCATTTATCGAGTGCTGCCAGTGCCATTCGGTCGAGTGACTCGGTCCACTCGGTCTAGTGGACCTACCCGGTCGAATGAGTCATGTACTCGGCCGCGTCAAACCTACTCGGTCGAGTAGACGCTCTACTCTGCCGAGTCCACCCTACTCGGTCCATTACTAGCTCACGGTCCACTTCTAATCTTCACTCGGTCTAGTCTAAGCTCCACTTGGTCTAATGTAAGGTCAAATCTTACTCTCATATGGCTCTCACTCATCCCAAGGTTTCTCGTACGGATCCCAAAATATCCGGGTATTACAGGTTATGAGTTGTGATTTGGGTTGGTTTTAGTTAGGTTGTTAGTAGTGATGGTTGGGTCGAATGTCATGGATGTACACCTTAATCTCACGTTGTCTTGTTCCAAGTTACTTTGTTGCTCCTTGTTGTCTTGTTTTAATTATAATATTAACGGTTTCTTAAGTGTTTTAATTAGTATAATAAATAAAATTTTCTTTACACCGTCTGATTCTCGTGGTGTTTAGATCGGTAATGATGGGATAATAATGGCAATGGTAACTTTGCATCCAGCTTATATTGTGTCCATCTCTCTCTGACCTTCTAAGATGGTTTTGGTTAGGGGGTTGTTCAAGTTGATTTCTTTATCGCTACCTATCTACTTACTCGATTTTCTTTCCTACGAGTTTCTTGTCAGCAGGGATTGTTTTCCAAAGTGTAGGAGTTTTCTCTTCTCTGGAGCCAAACATTCGTGGTCTGCATTCCGCCTTTATTTTTTACGTCGTAGTGGCGTAAGTGCACTTTACTCACTCTTGATGGCTCAAGGGTCTCGTTGGTTTTCAGATGATGTGTATCATAGCCAAGAGGATGAATCTCCGAGACACAATTTTGTGTATTGTTGAAGGTACTCCTTCGAAGCTCAGTTGATAAAGAAGACTAGAAGAGTAATGAATTGTTCGATCACTTGGTCAGCTCTGATCGTCCCTTCAAGAAGGTAGTTGTGGATGTTGAAGTTGATTTTCGTGTTCAGCCCTGCGTACGCTATCAACACACTTTTGTTACCCGATGTATGTAGTTACTTTGTTGCTTTAGTTTACAGTATTGCTATAATAAGTGCATTTGACCAAATGAGTGAAATACCATCTGTATAAGATTTATAATTTTACAACTGCCAAAAAAAAAATCACTCTTTCTCTTCTCTATGTAATTTGATACGAAGTAAGTGGTAACTATTAACCGGAATAGAGAGTATGACCATGTTCTTTTGGACTTAATTTCAACTCATTTCAGTTCAGTTCAGTTCAACTTCATTCAGTTCAGTTTAGCTATTCTCTTCACAAATGAAGGTCTTGTTCTTTTGGACTGAAACTGTCTGAACTGAACTTAATGGAGCTGAATTGAACTGAATTGAACTTATTAGAGCTGAACTGAACTGAAGTAAGAGTTAATTTGTATAGAGAAGAGCTGAACTAAACTGAACTGAACTTAATGAAACTGAACTGAACTGAAATGAGCTGAAATTAAGTCCAAAGGAACAGGGCCTAACTCTTTATTTCAGTTCATTTCAGTTCAGCTCCATTAAGTTAAGTTAAGTTTAGTTCAGTTCAAACAGTTTCAGTTCAAAAGAACAGAGCCTATTTCCTAAAAAAGTTCCCTCCTACAAGTCGATTAGGCTCTGTTCTTTTGGACTTAATTCCAGCTCATTTCAGTTCAGGTCAATTCAGTTCAGCTCTTCTCTTCACAAACTAACTCTTACTTCAATTCAGTTCAGTTCAGTTCAGCTCCATTAAGTTCAGTTCAGTTCAGTTTAGACAATTTCGATCCAAAAGGACAGGACCTTACTAACTCTTGTGTTTTTACTCTCAATCATTTTAGAGCTGCAGAACAAAAAATTCACACAACTCAGGCAAATAATGTGTTGGAATATAAAACTCACATGTGACTATGTGAATGTCCTACATTGTTGAAAAAAGAGAGATGGTACAACCGTACAACTGTATAACCAAAGAGGTTACTCCTACTGTCAATTAGTTTTAAGATGAAACTTCTCTTGTATTGTCAAGTGATTTGTCTCTCCCCGTTTAGGTGTAACCCGACCCGTTTACATGTTCTAACATAATGTGTGTTCAATTACATCTATAAAATCATAGCAACAAATGTTGTACGTGGCTAACTCGATTCCCAGATAGACGAGAAAATAAAATCAGCCACCCTGAATTCTAAACTGGTATCAGAAAGTGATACGAGAATTATTGGCATCCTGAAAAATAATGTTTGCATAGACTAGATAGACTATTTGACGTACGAATTGCCTTGACACTTTAATAATATCTGCACCTACTCATCTTAAACTTTCCCGTTAATAAAAGCAAGGTTGAAAAAAGGCCTCTTCCATTATTTTCTAACTTAAAATCCATCTCATTTAGATGGAGAAAGAAGAGTTAATTGACAAATGAGAGTAAATGGCTAATTGCCAAAGGGATAACAAATTAACAGGAGTTGAGAGCAACGTGAGTGGTCACAATTTTGCCATTGCTGTACCCTTTAACGTTATTATAAATTAATAATTTGTATAAGATCAAATATCACGTATGTGGCATCTTTTAGTACGTACTATTGATTTATCTATATCAATCACGTTTTCAGGTCTGCCCCATGATGCTAATACTTACTCGTACTACATTATGGGCTCGTTTGCTTCATCCAGGTATTGAATTCTTGTATTAATTTGCAATTCACGGGATTCTAACTCCCTTATACAAAGCACATGAAATAACAAAAATATGATTGACGCCCATGTCTTATTTGGTTACACTAATTCAAATAACCAGTTAGAATCGGAGAGGGGGGAATTCATAAAACGAATTGTTGGATTATTATTGTTCGTAATCGGAATGAATACAATGGTACTATATTTATTGTACTTCAAATATTTAAATCATATCAACTAATATCATAATATAATATAACTTATTTTAATACCGATATTCATCCAATTACGGTATATTACGATATATACCGTAATATTCTCCTAACACCCGTCAAACCCATGATAATTTTCGAAATTTCCATGGGTTTGCAAAATAAAGAAAAGAAAAAAAAATCCATTATTTTCGGGTAATCAATCATCAGCCGGACTGTCGCGGCCCTACTCGATCTTCTCGAACATGCTATAAAAAAAATTTCAAGCGAGAACGTCGTCGTTTTTCGAACCCGTCAAAATATCAAACGATCAATATTTTCGAATTCGATGAAATTTCATGGTCGAGAACGCCGCAAATTTTCAAAATCAATATATACCGTAATCGGAATAATAACACCCAACTCTTTTTTTTATTTTTTAGGGGCAAATGAGTAATTTTAAGAAGAATAGATGGAGGAGTTTTCAATTACCTAGAGGGGGTTGGTAATCAAATTTTTACATATGTAGGAGTTGTAAATTCCCCATTTTCCAATATTTGGGGCAACCAAACAAGTTGCAAAAAACTCAATTAATGGGAGTATAGAATTCCCATGAATTGGATAGGTAACCAAACAAGCACTAGCATTTACCTTCTTCAACATTACTAGGTTAATTGTACACTAATGTATTGAGGGGAGCATATTTCATATACAAATTCTTATTTAAGACGGGCATATCCGTCTTAAACTTACCACTGGTCAAGTATCACACATAAAACAAAAGTAAAATGCATTAAAGTAAGATTATTGGTAGTCTTGAGACAAGATTTTATTAAGTCTTGAGGCAAGACTACCAATAATCTAACAAAGTCTTTACAAAGTCTTAAGTTGAGTCACTCTTTGAGAGTCTTGACACAATTTACTAGACATTTCTTCCAATTAATATTTGACAAGATGACATGCGTACCTATTTTGTTTTTCATTTTTTCTTTATAAGCTGAAAAAAAATAAGTAGGGTAAAAAGTAGAGTGATTAATACTGTATAAAGTTTGAGGTGAGTTTGAAGAGAGTCTGAACAATATAATAATAATAAAAGTTAGTGAAAAGCTGATGTGGCAGAGTCTTAAGACCTAAAAAAATCTGACTAATAATCTTACTCTTAAGTTTAGCAAAAGATTTATCTCACCTCGTATAATTTGGGTATTATTTACGTAATTTATTTCCGCAGTACTTTTTTTACTCATTTCAGTACTTTTTACGCAATATTTTCTATTCTCATACCCTTGGCTCTCAAAACTCACTTATTAATCGATCCTCCCAATGCCCAACAATTAAACCCCTCTTTCTACAATTAAATCTCATAAATTTCATTGATTATGTACTCTAATTGAATGTAAAAAAATTATTTTAATTGTTAAACATTGTAGTACTATATTGTGTACGGTTTTTTCAAAATCTATTTGGTTGTTGGGGTTTAGGGTTTATTATGGTTTGGTAGGATAGTTGGAAAGAGTGGTGGTGCAGGCGTGTGACGGGGTGGCTGGTGGACGACGAGAGGTGGCGGCATATCTTGGCGTCTGGTGATTGGTGGGCGGCGAGGGGTGGCGGCTGGTGGGTAGTGTGATTGTGATGGTAAGTGATTGGTGGTACAATAATGGTGTCAATGGAAGGCTAATGCGTGACTGGTGGTAGCGGCGGCCGTGAATCGGAGGGTCGTCGGTGATGAACCATCGTTCGGGGATAGTATGGGCGGGCGGTGGTTGTCAGGGGCGGGGGTGGTTGTGTAGTTGGAAGGTTAGAGGGTGGTGGTACTGTCCATTCTTTTAGTTGTTTTTTTTYTYTTTTTTTCTCCAATACAGTACAATGAGAGAAACAAATGGGAAGGGTAAAAATGTCTAAAGCGTACTTTAATGAGTAAAATGTGTAATGCGAAAATCAAGACCCATCAGTAAAATGTGTACTGCGAAAATCAAGACCCTATTGATTCTATATGGGTAAGAGATACTTTATCCCAAAGGCCAAATCCAAGCTTCAAATTTCATGAGTTGAATAAAGTGGACAAATTCATTTTGGACATGGTGATAAGTGATAAATGATAAAGGTAGTTAAATCTATATAGGTGATTACATGTAGATCTGATAAAATAAACACAAAATCGAAAAGTTGATTGAAGATAGCTGAATTTAGAATCGATCAAACCAGATATGAGTAACTTGAATATTACCCGAAACTCACTCATTTCAATTCGAATTGAAATTGAACCGAGTTCAATAATAATCAAATGATACCTGAATCTGAATAATTCTGAATTGAAGAACATAACTAATAGACCTGAATTAAAAATATTTATTTTCACATAAAAACACTCATATCTCTAGTGTTTTGTCATTAATTCTTTGTTTATTAATGGTATTATGAATTCATATATTCAAATTAAAAAGTAGTCCACATAAGATATATCTAAGCTAATAAAAAGAGATTGCTAAACATTTTGTGGAGACAAGTATTCCTTCTGTCCCGATCATTTATTTTCCTATTTTAATTTGGGGTGTCTCTATCAATTGTTGTGCTTTCTATTTTAAGAATGAACTTGATGAGCAATTCACTCATCCACACTCAATTTGGTTTACTTGTCAAAACATAGAATAACAATTGATCGAGACGAAGGGAGTAGTTAGTAAGTAAAATTGGCTTGAGAAAAAATAAGCCCTCCTAGTTTACATGTTCCTCCCTTTTCTTTTGGGTATAACGATTAAAAAAGTGAATTTGAATCACACAAAATATACTACCCCATATAAAGTTGAATTCAAACCACACAAAAGTCTTCTAATAAGAAAATAGGGAGAAACATCAAACTAAGCTCAAATAGGGAATAAGGTGAAACACTTAAACTAGGAGGAGTATAACTTTAGTTAACCGTATTGGCCGTGACGAACATTATTCGTCATAAGCTGAAGATGGATATGTTAAGATATCGTCATATCTTCGTTATATAGTTTTCTTGTATTATGGGTTGTTACCATATTACGTTTTTATACGGTTTCCTTAWTTCGTCTGATGGTCGATGTATATATATACCAACGCACATATTGTAATCGATTCAAGTCAATGAAATATATTCACAATATTCTCTCATATATTATTTTACATGGTATCAGAGCTAGGGTTTTTTTCTAGCAACGTATGAGCGACGAAGAAGACGATGCGTCTGATCATAGCGTTCACAGTACATCAGGCGGTTCTCAAGTGATCTCTTCAAATTCAGAAGACGGTTCTCAAGCGTTCTCTTCCGACTCAGATTCCGACGATATGACGATATCTTAACAGGATAGTACCCCTCTCACAAAGTGGAGGGGGAGAATGAAGCACCTCATGGATAGTGTCACTTGCATATTATGAGAGGGACACTATTCGTCTTCAGCTTGTGACGGATAGTACCCATATTCAATGAAAATTTGCGTAATTTTAGAGGTGGATCCTGTGTCAAGTGTCAAGCTGTCATGTTTTGGCTCGTTGAATGTATCAGTGTAACTACAGTGTACAGAAATCCATCCAGGCTGTTATGTACAGTTTTTACATTGATTGATTTGAGTCATTTGATTTTCTTGGCAGATAATTTGTGCGTGCCACACAATTTTTTGACTGATTGTTCGACACTTTCCACGCATTCTATGTTTCGTTTTGCCTAATCTTACGTACTACTCCTAACTCGGCCTCGTCTCGTCACCTCCCAATTCCCACACATGGAAGAATAATGTTTGTCGTTGATTTTCAGGTAAGTTTTGGTAATACATGGTGTCATATAGTGTTAACTGTTAAGATTTAGATTCGCTAAAGCGAAAAAATTCAGCAAGGGAGAATAGACAATGGACATAAGAAAAACTCGTAAAAAGTTGAAAAATTCAAAGTAAAAACTTTAAAATTTCTCGCCGCTAGCGCCTACTACGGACATGATTAGAACACTCGAATGTGACCTGAAACCTTAGTTAAACCGAGCATGATTTGACCTTTGTTGGCCTGTAACTAACCTGGCCCGAATGACTCGATCCAAACCATCTAACCTAAAAATTACCCTAACAGGCCTAACCCCTAATTAATGCGCAAAGATTTAAAATAACTAATTTGAAATCACACTTAATATTATTTACGTTAATATAAAGAATCAATCATCAAAATGCTTAATGTGATGCCGTGAATTGTCCATTGGACTTTTTAAAACACAAGTCTTCTAAAATTCAATTTTGTAGAGAACGTATGGGCTAAAATCGGAAATCCATTAATATCGTCGACAATTTAAAGTAATCTGACGGGACGACGAAAGTAATCGGGTTTCAATTTTGTAGAAAACGTATGGGGTAATATGGCACGGCCCAGATCTGGTTTTGACATTGTCCATTGGGCTTTTTAAAACACAAGTAGTCTTCCTTTGACTCCTCCTCAGTTTCACCTCTTTCTCTTTACAGTCTTCCTTCTTTCTTCACTTCACTCACCACCGCCGGCCTCTCTTCCCTACTCCGCCCACCACCACCACCGCTACCACCATACCAGCAACCAACCGAATTAATTGTAAGTTCTTTTTCTAGGGTTTTGTTTTATTTTTCCTTCAATTTATTATTTCTGCAGTTAGTAATTAGTAGTAGTATTACTATAACGAGATAGAAATTGGGATTATAATCTGTAGCCTAATACGATTCGATTAACCTTTTTTTATTTTAAGGCTTAGTAATTTATGGTTGTCTTGTTATTTTACGACTTTGTGGCCTTGTAACTCACCAATTTTGATAAATGAAGCATAGAAAACTGAGCTTGTATAACTTGAAAAGAATGATTAGTCTAGGTGTGGCCGAGCTTACAAAGAAAACTATTTTTAGTTAGATTTTAATTATGTTATCGGTACGGTGTAATTGATAGTTTGTTTATGGTGATTAAGTTTTTATCTGGGTATCAATTAGAAATTGATATCCTTGTCAAAGATTCTGACTTTTCCTTGATTTCAATTATTGGTTGTGTTCGTGGACTCAAAACCCTAAACTCATTATTCATTTTGTTTTGATGTAGAAATGGCGGAAGCTCTCCCGTTTTCATTTGAGGATGGATTCTCAGGAGATAAGCTTTTTAATCAGGGGGTTTCATATACCTACAATGATATAATATTTCTCCCTGGTTATATTGATTTCTCGACCGATGAAGTTCAACTTAGTACCAAGCTTACTAAGAACATCCATTTGTCTCTCCCTTGTGTCTCCTCACCAATGGATACTGTTACAGAGTCGCATATGGCTGTCACCATGGCGGCTCTTGGAGGGATTGGTATTTTGCACTACAACAATACTCCATCTGAGCAGTTTTCACAGTTACGTTCTGCTAAGTCCCGTAGAATTCCTTTTGTTTCTGATTTTGAGATCAAGTCTCCATCAGATTCTATTGATTCTGAGGAGGATTTTGGTACTTCTAGTGTCATTTTGGTTACGGAATCAGGGAGTCGAAAGTCGAAGTTTTTGGGGTATGTGTTAAAGTCTGAGTGGGTGGAGTTGAAGAATAAGGAGAATAGGGTTGGTGATTATATGTCTAAGTTGGATTATTCGGTGCCTTGTAGCTATGATTTGGATCAAATTGCTGGGTTTTTGGGAGATAAAGGGCTTAAGTTGGTGCCGACAGTGAGGGAGCGTGATGGTGAGGTTGTGGATTTGGTCACTATGGAAGGTATAGAAAGGATTCAAGAATTTCCTAAGAGAGGTTTGCCATCATTGGGGTCCAATGGAGAGTTTTTGGTTGGAGCTGCAATAGGGACCCGAGAGTCGGACAAGGAGAGGTTAGAATATTTAGTGAAGGGTGGAGCTGATGTTGTGGTGTTAGATAGTTCTCAAGGATATTCAAAATATCAAGAGGATATGATCAAGTACATAAAGCTGACATACCCTAACCTAGAGGTTATTGGGGGAAATGTGGTGTCTATGAACCAAGCCCAGGGTCTGATTCAAGCAGGAGTTGATGGACTAAGGGTTGGCATGGGATCGGGATCAATCTGTACCACCCAAGAGGTTTGCGCTGTGGGGCGAGGACAGGTAAACTGCGACTTATTTCCATCAAACTAGTTTTGCACATAAACTTATGTGGGTCATTCACTGATTTTGCTCATAAATTTGTTTTAGTCAGTCTTACACGTTTGACCAACCCATTAATCCTATAAATAACTGAGTTATGCATCAGGATTTAGGATGGTTTCACTTGTTCTTGACCCTTCAAGTAATCTACTCTTCCTTTGCCTGCTGTTGTAATATACGAAGTAGATAAGACTGAATAAAAATGAGATCGTCTTCGCTCATTTATTACTCTGTTGCTTTATAAGATTGCATAAAATTTGAGTATAATTTTTTTCAAATCTTGGATGCATACATTAGCTGAGCCGACATTTTATCGGGAGAACCTTTTGAATTGTCGTGTTGCTGCTGTTGTGTATGTGAATCAGCCTTTACTTTTACTTTCTTCTCGTATAGAGTTTCCTACTGCTGAGAATGTCAAGAGTTGCCAAATTCTAGACTGACTTACCTCTCACTTTGAAAAGACCTGTCACGTGAAGAGCCTCATCTGGTACATCTCACATGAAAGTTGGCTTAGGTTTTGGTATTCAAGTTACATGATCGGAGTCTTGTGATTGAACTGCTACACGCAATTACCTTTCTCAAGCTTTTTTTTTCTTTGTTTCAAAAATCTACTCTAATGATAACTATTATTAACACTACAATCATTTTTCTCGAATGTTAGGCTACTGCGGTATACAAAGTTTCGTATCTTGCCTCACAGAGTGGTGTGCCTATCATCGCCGATGGGGGAATATCAAATTCCGGACACATTGTTAGGGCGTTGGCGCTTGGAGCATCTACTGTGATGATGGGTAGTTTTCTGGCTGGTAGTACTGAGGCTCCTGGTGCTTATGTGTATCAGGTTTGTCTTTACTCGATTGTTGTCGTTCTGAAATACTTTCAGGACATGAACAATTCATTTCTCAACATGCACTATAATATATTAAGCCACTTCTTTTGATGCACACAACATTATCATTCAATCATTTATTAGTTGTTACCCTAGTGCCGACAAAGAGGCTCCCACTCAAACAATGGCAATGGCAAGGAGGGTCAAATACTCAAATGTATGCAGAATAAATGCAGCCTTTCCCTGTCAGTAACAAAGAGATTTTTTTCTTAGTGACCAATCACCCATAAGAGAATGACCATCTAGTGGCATCTACCGCATATAAGAAGAAGCACAAAGGGTTTTATTCTCCATTTTGATTTAGTACATTACATCCTAGAACTGAAACAATGATATGTCTTTGGCTCATCGGAATAGACGGGAACACGCAATCTTATTCGCATGTTGAAATCATGGAGAGGCCATCTCTAAGTGACAAAATAAAAATTTCATTGTCCCACTCGGACTCCACAATATATGAAATGCATACACTTTGATGAATCATTTTGCATCATTCCATCATATTTCAAAGACAGACCAGTGACGGCTGTGAGTATTTTCTCCATGCCAATTAACTAAAAAACGCGAGCATTTTTAACTAGCCATGGTCATCTTATTTTGCGTGATTAGTTAAGTCATCAATATGATTGATATATTGGCGTATGTGGACTAATGTTGGACAACAGAACGGCCGTCGTGTGAAAAAGTACCGAGGCATGGGATCTCTAGAAGCGATGACTCAAGGAAGTGATCAACGTTATCTCGGTGACAAGTCTAAGCTTAAGATTGCTCAAGGCGTCGTGGGAGCAGTTGCGGACAAGGGTTCCATTTTAAAATTCATCCCCTATAATATGCACGCCGTCAAACAAGGATTCCAAGATATGGGCGCCTCTTCCATTCAGTCTGCCCATGACTTGCTAAGATCTAGTGTGTTGAGACTAGAGGTAAGGCTTGCTTTCTTCACTATCACCTTGTTTCATTTGTCTACAATAACATAGCCTAATCTTAAACTGATTCGTGGCCAACTACCTGAATTATCATCCGAAACTGTCAATAAATGTGATCAAATGGGCCAGCACATATCACCCGAATGCAAGATTGAGAACAGAGGCACAGTCCTAGTCCCTGGGAGATATTACTTGTTTTCAGAACCTTCTTATAATTTGATTTTCTTTCCTTTTTCCATCTAATATCATTTGTTTCTTTTTTCCTCGATTTGAGAATTCTTGCTGGATTTCTTTTACGTCTCTTTGGTTTTTTTCCCTGTTATTGAATGTTAAAGCTGTTGAATGATCTTGTGTAGGTTCGAACTGGTGCCGCACAGACTGAAGGTGGAGTGCATGATTTGTTCTCTTATGAGAAAAAGGCTTTTTAAAATCTCGTATTTTGTAAGAATCATATATGCAGTATGCATATTTGCCTCCAAATGATCCCCTTGTAGCTGGAGAATGGGAATTTATACCGAAAATGCTCGTCTTGTGTTTTGTAGAACAAAATGCTTCAATTCAAATCAACTTGCAATAAAGCTCTGCTGTTTCTAACCCTCTCCGTCCCGGTTATTTATTTACCTATTCCATTTATGGATGTTGCAGTCATTTGTTTACCTTTCTACATTGAGAATATTTTTGAAGGGTAATTTGATCATTCACATAACTTGTTGTGCATTTGTCACTCAACACCACCACCCCCAAATAGTCCATTTCCCTCTCCTTAGTCTTTGTGTCCAAACCAAAGGAAAACAAATGACCGAGACGTTGAGAGTATTTATTATGCTCTCCTCGTCCCAGACTGTGTATCCTTTTGCTTTATCACATTTTGTAATATTTTTTTTTTCAGGACAATCAAAAGGGATAAATAGATGAACCCCAAAAAATATTTCCGTTGTCCATTAAATATTTAAATTATTTATCTATGGTCAAATTTGAGATGTTACGAGATAAATCGACGAATTTTCAGGTATTTAAAGGGAAAACCCAGTTATCACAAATTCTTTTTATTTAAATATCCAAAAAGTTTGCCAATGACATTCATGGTTCAATGGGATCATAAAGAATTGATTTGACAACACTCTTGAGCTCATCGGAAGTGAACCCGTCATCCTTCAAATAAAAGAAGTGTACCACCTTGCTCATTTTCCAAAACACCTCTTTGCATTCCCTGGGAACCCCGCCATTGTCGTCGGTGCTCAAAACCAATTTTAGAAGCTCTCTTCGTTTATCGTCAATCGTTTGTTTGAATTCTTTGACAGCATCGTTTTTACTGAAAGAACCTTTGCCATGGAGAAGTCGCAATGAGAAAGCATTCAACTTTCCATCCTCTGATTCCCTCTGAAAAAGACAACCATGACTTCATATTAAAGGGCAGATTACAGTTGATCAGTTGGTAAAGTCACTTGGGTCCGTACAGATCCAGTCAGTTTGGGCCACCTCTTTTTTAGTATGCCTGCAGTTGCGTTCGGCTAGGGACATTTCAGGGCGGTAAAGTTCGGTATGATCAGGTTGGACAGGCTCAATTCGATAAGTTATTCCAAGTCTTGGTGATACACATGCCTTGGGTTTAAAGTCCACCAGCATCGAAAAACATCCTTGTGGCTCTGTTACACCAAAAAAAGGAAGTACAATGAAGACGGGAAATGTACCTGAAAGCCTTGCATATCGTTGAGAAGACGCCCACAAGTGCTCATAAGTTCGAAAAGCCTTTGGTACTCGGCGCTTTTGATAACCTTTTCAGATAGCTTGGGACCAATGAAATACAGAGCTGGTAGAACAATCGGTCCCAAAGCAAAAGAAATATACCCATTTGCCATGTACTCTTCCATTGTAGGCACTGATTTGTTCCTTGACATTTCGGCTTCCGTCCACATTGACTTCATGAGGCCCAGCCACTGTCAAATAACCAGTTCCATAGTCAACTCTGATATGTCAGTATTTATGGAAGAAAAAGAGGCGAACCTGCAAATACGCTCAAAGAGTAGACGCGGCAAACGTGGCCCGAGATATTAATATTGACCGTGAACTACTTTCAAACAAAAAGCTTAATAGCCACAATCTGAAAAATGACCTACAAGTTCCTACCCGTGACCCGATAACAGTGCACTCGAAATGATCTGAACCCATAATAACTAGACTAGAAGGACCAGTTTGCCAGGTCTACTCAAAAGACAGTCTTAAGGCCTGAAGTCTCACAATTTCAACAAGGTGTTTCGTGACATCACGATCTTGCCATTCCCACGCTTTCTGCCCTATTTCATAAATTGAGTCTTTAACTGCAGAAAATACAATTTCCACATTCTCAGAGAAGGCTTGGGTTGACTTGTTCTCGTCCCACCTGTCAATTAAAGAGCACTTCACAATTCAGAGACAAACAGGACTAGAAGACTCAAATTGGAGATAGGTGAAGACTTACTCTTCGAGTAACTGTATAAGATTCAGCCGTTCTTCTGCACAACTTCCAACATCAAAGAAATCATCGACAACAGTAGTCAAGACACCATTCTTAGCCCATGATATGCGCGCCTCTGCCAGTTCCGGGGAGAACATTGTTGCTGCACCTGAGAAGTAGCAGTAGCCTAGTTTCTGCCTTGAAAAGGTTAGCTTGTCTAACTTGCTCTCTACAACCCACCTGCTTTCCAGTGAACAAAACTTGAATGAATCTAGAGAAAGAGAGCTCCTCTACTTAAATTGGTGTACTTTATACTACATACCTTTGAAGTTGCTTAAATTCGTCTTTCTGTATGGATTGACAGTAGTTGAAATCATCCTTTGCTAGTTGTAGCAGATCTCGGTAAAAAAAGTTGGAACATCTGCGATAAAATCTCTTTGTCAAATGTTACTGTAAACTCAAGTTCTTAACAAAATTAAGGCATTAATGTTCCTTCAGCTTCAAATGTCAACTGGTAACATCAATGAAGGGTGGTACTCATGACATGGTTACAAAACCCGTATCATCAAAATTGTCCTTGTGACTCCCCTTACACTAAAAATGAAATAAATACGATAATGGGAAAAATGGTAGACATGCCTTAAAGAGGATTTTAAAACCCTAGTTCCATCCCAGTTATGACTTTTGATGTACATGCTGTTCTCTATGCGATCCAAGCTCGCATGGTATGGACTCTTCAGGGTGTCAGCTATCTGAAATGGAAAGATGGGACTCGGGGATGAACTATATGAAATGGATTTGTAATTCATTATAGAAACGAGAAATGACAAATCAGTACATTAAAGAGGTACCTCTTGCATTACATTTTTCCTGCGGTTGTTTGCTTCTGTTAAATGATCAGAGATTTTCCCTTCAAGAAAATGCCTGCAGTCTGATATATTTTTATTTAGGTAAGATTCATGAGCATGTAATTTCATCTGCGAGGCCTTAAAGAGTTCTAAAACAGATCGAGTGTCCTCTAAGCTTCCTCCGAATTGATTAATGCAGCTGTTTTTGTCAGCCAAGAGTTCTGCACAAAGACTACAATAAGTGTTTTAACCAAAAAAATAAAAAAAAATCAGAAATTTAAAAGCTATATGGTGAGTAGATGAGAGGGCATGCCTGAAGAGACATCATATCCATGCTGGCGTAACAGCCGAAATGCCAACATACATGTACTGAAATCGGAATATATGTCTTCATGTCCTTCCTCCCACTGTCTGTGCAAATATAAGTTGTAGGTGATGAGGGATTTAAACAAAGAAATAACCCATCTCTATTTTCAACGGAACTTAAGACTCATTGTTGTTTGGCTTGGATTCTTGGAATATGATGGATTAAAGCAAAATGACTCGTTAAATCATGCGTGTTTCTTGGACTAGTGAAGTGGAAGTCAATTGATGTAAACTCTAGAAGTTATTTTCATTTTACGGGTCATTTGTAAATGACCAGGCACCCTTGTCTAGCCATAGACGGGAGCATTAGAGAGAATGGCGTAATGTTGTTTAAAACCAAGAATCACCCTCACAAAGTGCAGGATCTTACCTAAATGTTTCATTCAAGACTTGACTAATGTTTTCCTTAAAATGCCTGCTAATTCCCATTTTTTCAAGGATGTCAACCATGTACAGTCGAAAATATGCAGCAGCAGGATATAATGTTGGAACTGAAATGGCCAAAAACAAGCATAGGTATAGAGCCTGATATATATTATGTAGTGAAAAGAAAAACACAACAGACCTATAACGGCGAACCTGCATTTCCGAATTTATGCAAGACCGAGCAAATATAGCTATGACAATGTGAATCTTTGAGCTCGGTAAAAGCTGCTGCAGTGGTAGATGGCGAATTGAACAGGGACCCATTCTTCTGTTGATAAGTCATTACCATTCCCCAATCTTGTGATTTTCCTAGTGCTTCTGATATATATGCCATATTCAGGTTTCTGAACCTTGGGCACTGTCCTTGGATTCTACACGGAATTTGGTAAAAATAAGAACAAAATTAGATTACACCTGAGAAACTACACACTTCTGACCTATTTTAAATTTAGGGGTAAAATCTTACTCCAAACCAATCAATCTTGTTTTTCCTAGTGAGGATCACTGCTCTTCAGAGGAGAGGGACTAGAGTGTGTGAAAACATTATTGTTTTTCCTTTTGTATGTCAAATTGGACTGTATTTCACATACGGTCCATTGACGAGTAATGGAGAGGATCATTGCTCGCCTAGAGGAAGGGGACACTTACTGATCCTAAAAATGACGATTCAAATCCCTTGCCAGGAATTCAAGTATCAACTCTGTAAATACAACTAACAATAAAGATGTATTGACAATCGAGTACCTTTTGAGCTCCAAATCCTTCTTCTGTAGCACAGCATCAATGTCCGTGGGTGGTAAACCGAGATTTATGTCCATATCAATGGCTTTTTCGATCAGACTAGGAAAGATGACATCAGAGCCAATTGGAGAAACACACCCCTCATCATTCATCACTGAAGTGAACTTTGACACAATGAAGTCAAGCCCTGTGACAGGAAGAGAACATTAATCTCCCTGATAACATCACGTTCATGTTGCACAAATACATATATGAGACGTGTCTAACATGTGAGACTAACCAACTCAATAGCCATATCATGGTAGAAAAAAAGACTATACCTTTTCTAATTTGTTGTTCTCCAACACCCCATGTTTTCAGAGCAAGTACACAAGCTAATGTGGACGAAAGGATGTCTTTGCCTAGTGAAGGATCGCGATCAGCAAGACCCCAAGACCCGTCATCTAACTGATTTTTCAGTATCCAGTCTAGACTACCCGGAAAACAAGGAGTACTTGGGGAAGTTGGAGAAGGGGACATTGCTACCCATGCAGTATCATATGCTGAAACTGAAAGTTCAACTTTTTGAAACATTTGCCTGATCTTTTCTTTGGCATCCTCGGAGCTCTGCATATTGAGTTTAAGTCTTGTGTGAGATGATCGTACATGTGAGATCAATCCAAATACTTTTACAATTCTCGATTAGTTAAATGGTTAATGGGTTGATAAACTGATAGATTATGATTACCTGGATAGTGTCGATAGCTGATCGGTTTGTAGCCATGACTTTTCCAAAGGAGGCTGCTTCATGTGAAGAATTGAGCAATGGTTACAAGTTAAGAAATAGACTTTAATGGGGGAAGAGAATAGAGGATGAGACAGTCTAATGATGAGATGATATAAGAAAGCTCAGTCCAAATTTCCGAAATTTTTTGAAAGTTACAGCATGTTTTATCATATGACAGGCTCACACAAACCCACTCGAAAAAAGTAGTTGCACATCACAATAGTGCAAATCGAAAACCAGCTTGATAATTTTGGGTTCAAAATACGGCAAGATAACTTTAAACATACAAATCGGCAGTAGGCAAGAGGTCTAGAGTTCCAACCTAAAATTTCAGCCATAGTTGACTGCGAATCACATACCACGTCATTTTGTTGGCTGGTTATGAAAAAGAAACAGTGGTTTGAGAGCAGAACATGAAAACCAATTACTCCGACATCTTAAACAAAATTAACATGCAGTTTACGATAAATTACTTTCAATCATCGATAAAGAAATGCAGCTTATCCCACTAGTGTCCTATTTTCATCAATCATTTCACAATTTGACATGATTGTTAGACAAATAACGATCACAATTTATCTAATTCCATTTGGTTCTTGACGCTATTTGACGTTTTTTAGGAATAGAGTATATGACAAAAGCGAAGGAGATACTTCCTCCGTCCCATTCATTTGTCTAGAGAGAACAAATATATGACAAGTTGAGTTATTTTAATCAAAGGTAAACAAAATGTTACATGCAAGGGTAGAGAGACCAAATATATGAGAAAGGGCAAATAAAGAACCTGCCGGGAAGCGAGTCGGAAATGGTGGCGTGGGTAGAAGATGGACGTTGGTAGATGAAAGAAGCATAGCATTAGCCATGGACATGGAGAGTATAAAACACTTGAAAATGAGAAACTAAGTTTAGTTGACAGTCAACAGTACAAATTAATTGTACTAGACAAAAAATAAATCAGCTTTTTATCCCACAAATATTCTGTTTTAATACTCATGGTTGGACGTATTATAGAAATAGTAATGCGACAACAAACATTGCATGCCTCAATTGTGAATCATCAGGAGATTTGTTGCCTGTGAAATTTGGATGCTTTCTACAAATATGTATATCCATCCACGTATTAACAACCTCTTTTGGAAGATTATCATTTCCTGATATGCCAATTCTCATTTTTAGCTAGTGTTATTGCTATAAATTGTTGTTCCGTCATTTTTTATCAAAATGTGGTTACATTTAATTGTAAAAGTCTGCAAGTTTCAGACGATTTTAAGGGAGACTTGTTATTGTTGGTATGGATTTCTTCACTTTTTTGCTTTGCATTCTCTCACTTTTCTATATCCAATAATAATTATCATACAAGACCGTCTTTTCATTGTCTTTGGCAAAAATGATTGGGTTGGTGAACAAGGTTGATTTGAGTCCGTTAGTCCGCGTCAGGTCCTTTGGGTCAAATTAGTTCCGTCAATTACTCAATTCTACTTGATGTATAACATCATCTCTTAAAAGACCAACTGCAGGAAATAAATAATTTTACTAGCAAAAACTCGAGGACAGAACGAACAGTAGTTCATACACAACTTTTGAGCGAATCTCCTGCCCCTTGGAAAAAAAGACATGAAAGAGCAAAATCAGCAATAAAAATACCAACCAGAGACAAAACAACAGCTGACGTCGTCGATTCGCCAACACCCTTAGCACCGCCAGTGGTTGTGACCCCCCAAGCACAGCTCACAACAGCGATAATTCCCCCGAATACCTGAGACTTGATCATAGCGCTTATTATATCCCATGACCTAAGCGCCCTCCTGGCAGAACTCATAATTATGTGAACACTAACTCCATAAACACTATCAGCCAAATAGGCACTAGATGCCATGCTCACTATAAAGCACATTAGGGTTAAGAAAGGTAAAGCAATGCAAGAAGCAAGGATCCTTGGTGTAACAAGGTAATCGACTGGGTTTGACCCAAGAACTCTCAAAGTGTCAGTTTGCTCGGATACCTGCATGGTCCCAAGTTCGGCAGCAAATGCACTCCCAACGCGGCCTGCCACCACGATTGATGTTACCACTGGGCTCAGTTCCCGAGAGAATGCTAGGGCTAATACACCACCCACGGACCGGTTTAACCCTAATCTGGTGAATTCACGGACAAATTGGATGGTAAAGGCCATTCCCACAAATGCTGCTGTCAGCAGGCAAACAGCAACTGATTTTGGCCCAACTCTTTCGAGTTGTTGGAGAGTGTTCCTCCAGTGGATTTTACCCTTAAGGGTTCGGAAAATAACTTGACCTGCAAGAATGGGAACTGATAATCCCCGCCATAGAAATCGAGGAGGTGACCAATTACTGAACAACGATTTTGTTTCAAGGATGGGAGAATGATTTATAGTTGATGTTTCATTAGTTGCTAAAGCTACTGGCAAACCATCATTTGAATTAGGAAAGGCATTGGAAACTGGAGATTGGGCGGATCTCAGAAACCTTATAGATTCTCCAGAGAAGTGCAGTCTTCTTTTACTACATTGGCAGGACATAGCTAGACTGAAGCCCGTCCAATCATTTTGTTTAATAGCATCCCTCCTGCAATTATTTTGTTTAATAGCATCCCTCCTGCAATATGTTAATAAACATAATATTCATTCAACCATTATGGGAAAAATTATATTTCTGGAAAACGAACAAATCCAAAAGAAAAAGAGAGCAATAGTCTCTTGATTCTTGTGAGATTGTCTCGCATCAATTTACTGTGAGATCACACAATTCAACAAAATCCTCACCCATATTCCCGTCATCTCACTAAGAAAAAAACTCAAGAGGCAAATACTCATAATGTGGGTCTGTCTCAAGAAAATCGTCCATAGGAGAAGTTGAGAAAACAAACAGAAGTTCTTGCGCAGTGTGGTAAAGAAATATGAATAAACCTGTCAGAGATGCAAGGCAGCGTGCGCAGCAATGCAACTGTCTGCATTATCAGGGCTCTGATCTACTCCTCGACACAGCACCTGAATTAATGACCCTAAAGATTTATTTGTAGGAAAATACAGGCTTTTGAACAGCATAGGCAACTTTATCAACACAAGCTCGCTCTCCTCTTCCCAGCTGAAACTACGCCTATCAATAGAATGATAGATACAGTATTCACTATTCCTTGCTCTTCTCACATGCATACACTCAAAAGGGAATAAAAGTAAGAAAACATAGCTAGGCTTTGTCAATGCCTCAAGACCAAGCGAACAAAAACATGATCATCCACCAAAATGTAGAACTACAAAAAAATTATAACCCATAAAAACTCCTCACTCCCAAAAAAGGGGAAAATGAAATAAATATGGCATATTTTATAAACTCTACGAGGCCAGCCATTGCTAACAGTAGAATTGTAGAAAGTATTCTTATTGCTGTTTACTGTTTTTGTCTTACCAAAAATATTGTGGACACAATCGTTTGGGCAATCATATAGCTTAACACAAAATCACAACAACGTGTAATATTACAATTTACCCTAACTCTAATTTCCTAACTCATCTCTATTCCGCATATCCACTTACCAAACACGGAAGGGGAAATACAGAAAACTTTGCATAGCCTTAATTTGTGGCTTTGAACTAATTATATTGATCCATTTCAGTAGAGAGAATGACACACTACTAAGAAATATGGCTCAGATCCCTAAACTAGATACACTTCTTTTTATTGTGTGAAGTAATCATTATTCGATGCAATTTTCAGTTTGCATCATCTCGAAAAAACCTCTCTTTGTTACTAATATATCGGAGTAAGACTCTGCACATCCAATCCCTCTTACACCACAATTTGCGGGAGCCCTCGAGACACTGAGGTGATGTCGTCATTGTTAGTTGTTGCTCCTTAAACTAGATACAGCGTAGCTTCCATCATCTCCAAAGAGGCTATATTATAGGATCCACCAACTTTGCAAGCCCACTGGAATTACTACCGAAAGAAGTTTAATACATTAAAATTTTCTAAGAAACAGTGTTCATACCAACAAGAACCCATAATTTGGCCATCATTTCTTAATATCTCAGCTTCACAACCCCACATCATAGGCCATAACTTTAGGAAAGTATCACAGATCTAATCCACGCCCTAGAGGCTTAGAATGAGACGCCTTATGAACACTCACACCATGCTGATCTCCAGCGGTAATTTAGTGTTGCTGTTTAAGGTATAACTGATAAACTAATGATCACTGGTAAACGACTCTATATGGTTTTATTAACTGAGACACGGTCAAGCGTACAAGTATTTAAATGGTCCATTGGTTAAGACAGAACATGGCCCTGTATGGTGTATACAGTCATACAGGGTTCTCAAACAACAAAACCTTAGCTCAAAATAGTTCGGGGTTGGCCAACAAGAATCATAATTGAAATTTGAAACAGCAAGACATGAAAGAACAAAGGCACACTTATCAACCATCCTGCAGTGAAGCAGTGATGAAGGGAAAAACCATAAATCTTAAAAAAAAAAACCCAAACATATATTTGCTCTCAATTCTTAGAGACTAGAGAGGAGTAACTTATGACAATGAGCTAACTAGAGAAACAATCACAGATATATGGTTTTCAGTCAATTATGACACCGTACGTCCTGAAAACAACCATGAGAGATGTTGAAAATGACATGGTTAATTGGTAGACCATTTTATTATTTGATATTGATGATTCATATTGTACTTGTCCATAAATGTTAACCAATTCACACAATCACACCATTCCCACAAAATTTCGCCTAGAATGTGTAGTACTAGTTTACTACTACTAGTACAATCTAAAATTTAGTCATTACAATACTTGACTTCCGTGTCATAGTGAAACTGGCGGATAGTATAGACTATAGAGGTCAAGTTCTCCCATTAACGGTCATAGTGGCTGATAGTAACTAGTACCTTGGCTATGGCACGGCTTTGAGTGCATGCCTTCCATGTACCAAGACATCATGGCACAAACAAAGAATTGCATGTGATGAAATCATGCACCATGGTTAGTCACCTATCCATGATTTTCACTTATATCATGGCATTCCTTCTTGTGGCCTTGACCATGGCTAACCCTCAACACCCCCCCCCCCCCCCCCCCCC
>VHZZ01007770.1:32579-43124 GCA_009801015.1 Silene noctiflora
AGGTCATATACAAACAGCAGACCAAGCTTGGTGATAACGTATATCAAACCATACTTCTGGGAAATCTGCCAAATAAAAAGCGAATACAACATAAAAAAAGGTTCCACGAGAAAGTGTAGTGAATATGAAGCATATGGTTCCTTGCACAGCGTAAAGACTATGAACATTATTTATATTACCTGCATTGACACCGGAAAATCGTCATTAAAATCTGGAGGGAAAAATAGATCAGCTTGCTTCTTTGTGAAACCAGGCTTTCCTGTCAAAACATAACAATGGAAAACAAGGCATTAGATTTAAAGCTATGTAACAGGTAGATAGATTAGACAATGCTTCTGGTACTCCATAAAGTTCAGTATTTCACCAAAAAAAATTAGTAATAATAATAAAGTTCAGCAAAATGTACTTCAAGCAAAGGAAATAAACAAAACAAAAAAATACTATCAATTGTTCGAATTCTTAGCACCTTCTTATTCCAAATGCCCAAATACTATATATTCCGTACTACATTATTTACAATTTACAAACATGACAGAAGAGGAAGATTAAAGGAGAGATGAAAAGCAGAAAGTGCAAACCTGGTTGGGCACCAAGCTCAATTATGTGAAGCTTAGAAGTAACCTGGCCAGCATTCAAGGACTTCGTAGCAAACACAATAAGAGTAGAAGAGTTCTCGTTTCCAGGGACCTGCCATAAAGAATATGCTTTATTATTCTAAATGCAATATACAACCACCAAAAAAAAAATATTATGAATGAAGGTTATTACTTTAAATGTGGCAAATGATGCAGCATGAGCTTCAAGAGCTTGACTACGCTGCTGATCAACTGAAAAGAGTTGCATGCTTCCTTTAACAAGTTGAGGCCTCTGAGAACATTGAAAATATATATATGCAAGTTAAAATGTAGCCAAAGACAGAGAAGCTGTCAAGAACCGGTTACAAACCCGTGCCAATCAGAATCATACTTAATGTCATCTTAATTCTTCCACTAACACTTACAATACCCTCGATTCATCATCCTTCAATCCTCCTACTCAGTGCAGTATCTTGATGATAAGCAAGAAAAAAAGGCACTTGAACTACCATAAATAAAGAGCTAATATTTGAGAGAGGACAATTAGGTGGCTCAATTCATACAAAATCAACGGAGCTAAGCTATTATCTCTACACTGGCGGTTACTGCAATAAGCTGCACAGCTATTTTCTTCCTTTAGGTCAATAGGCATCCTCTTGAACTTTGAAACATGAATCTCCAATGTAACCATGGCTTAGTGGTCGTTAAACTCGTTATCGATTGACAAAAAAAAAATCTTATCAAAAACTATGAACTCTTTAATGCCGTTATGCAGCATTGCACACTTTACTCCTGACATAAATTTCTTTCCATTACTCCAACACCACCACATTATATTCCATCAAGAGTTTAATATACATCAGTTCTTGTTATAGCGATGTGCAATCAGGTATCATACTAGTTAAATTGCAATATTTCTTTATTGGTAAAGATTCTCAACGAAAATTTACAAATTACCAAACCGAAGCTTACAAATATACCATATGAGATCATGGTAACCAACTTATACTACTACAACTGATGATAGKAAGTACTGAGCAAGCACAATTGAAGCATTATCTCCCAAATCCCCTAATAAAGCACCAAATAATACAGCTAAAAGAATAAAAAAAAAAAGTTTCAGAATGCAATAGAGGAAGTGCAAAAAGAGTGTCAGAAGTACCTCAGGTGAACCAGGTGCAATTCCAATCAAGACCAACCACTTTTCTGCTGGGTCACATCTATAGTTGATTATCTGATTGTTAGCTAAGTTGCCAGTCCTTTCAAACATTTTGGCAGGTGGTGAGTCACCTGAATTAGAAAGAGTCATGACCATATAACTAGACATTTGCAAGGTAAATAACCATGAGAAATGCTTAAGTTTGGCAAGAAAGCATGGATAAGTGACTTGAAAAGTAGCAGCATACCTTCAATTGACCAATGATAAACTGATGTCTGCGTGACAAGCCCGAGCAACTTTACAGTGATCCACTTCCAAAAGACAACCTACACAAAGGCAAATAATGTGCCTCAACAAATTAACTGATAGAAGGGGAACAAGACCGAATCTAGTAAAAAATCAAAAACCATTATAATAGTGCATTATAAGCCATGCTCCTTGTTTATTGGTCATAAATAGTTTACCTGCTCCGGCATTTGGTGCGACTTCACCTTTGTTTTTGTCTCAATGTTGAATATTTGTAAGTGATCCTGTGTAGTACCCGGTAGGAGAGCTTCACATAAGAAAAACATAAATAATAAGAACTTATGCAGATTGTATATGACATAACTAAAAATTGGACAGGCACACACATAACATGAACAAAATCCATATAATCAACTTTATATGACATGATATAGCCATATTCTGAATGATGTATACCATTGTAACCGCAGAATTATAATATGATGTTTGCAATGGTAATGCTTTAGCAGCACCAAATCTATTACAATCATATGAAGTGCATAAACTTTGCAGATTGACCGCAAGTGGTCAACTCAAAGCTAAGCTTTTCAATCATAGGAAATCAACCACACCTTAGATACATTCCTTCCAAAAATAATGTTTTTGAGTACCCATATAGAGAAACTACACATTTATATTCCTATGCCAACCCGCTGAAATATCTGAAAGACAAAAGAGTTTTCCATGATTTGTTGCATTAAGAGTTTTCTAGTCTAATCCTATGCACAACATGGAGGCATAAAGGCATATACTCTCATGATCATTTAAAATAATGGCAAGCAATAGCCGCAATATAGAGATGAATAAAAGCCTCAAAGGAATCAACCATACACCATGATTAGAAACTCAAGCCATTAGCTCCACTATAAACAAGCTAGTAAGTACACTATTTATTTAACTAACAGAGCCTTAAGACCGCTCTAATAAGCCTATATAGATTCACAGGCTATTTACCCCAAAAGACCCTAATCAAGACAGAATAATTCCTCCATCTCATCTTACTTACCTATCAATCCACAATCATAAAATCACAAACACGCCAGCAGTTAATGCCATTAAAAGTAGGAGATACTTCATTAATCAAGTGAAAAATATACCTTTCAAGGCGAGTATTCGAGAGTTTGGGTTCATTAGAGCAGAATCGGCGGTAATAGGCCGTCGTAAAGGCTGCATCGGCATGTTCATATCAACAATGACAACACTATTCTGTGGCGAAGTTTCCCGCACACATATATACTTCTCTGATTCCATGGTCACATTGTTAAACGTTATGAACTGCGGATTTATTCCGATGCTCGGCAACTGTATCAAACAACATCACAACAGAACACAATTAAAATTATTAATTATCTCTCTAGATACATTCAGTTAACTATAAAAATCATGAATTTCTAATCTAATTTACACAACAATAAAAACACTATGAGTTCTCTTGCTAATTGCATTCAATTAACTACAGAAATCACGAATTACACTGTAATCTAATGTACACAATAATAATCAAAATCAATATCAGTTCTCTCGCTAATTACATTCAATTAACTATAGAAATCAGGAATTATACTCTAACCTAATGTACACAACAAAAAACAAATTCATTAGCAATTCTCTCGCTAATTACAATCAATTAACTACAGAAACCACGTTTTACACTTGTAACCCAATTCACACAACCAATTATCCAGATCTAGCTTAACCTAGAACATCCGTAATCACTGAATTACCGAAATTAATCAAATGAACAAGTAATTAATCAGAGTAAAAAAAAAAGACAAACCGTGAGAGTTTCTTTCATGACGATCGGCGCAGTAGCTGCCGCCATGGTTGCGAAATGGAGAAGACGAACAACTCAAAATGAAGTATGAGTGTAATAAAGTGGATCAAATAAGGATGAAAAGAGAAAAGTCAAGTGAAAGTGTATAATTGATTGTATGCGAAACCTCTCTCTACATCAGAAAGATGAAGGAGGAGAGAGAAAGTAGAGATCAAAACAATGGAGATCATATACTAAAGGAATTTTAATGATCTAATTATCTAATAATCTAATCCACCCAATTATGGACGAACACAAGGCAAAAATGGTACTCCGTAATACGGATGACGGAGTACTTTAGTTTAGTGCAACGATGGAACTATGCAACTGCGCTACTTTTCGAGTTTTGATGCGCATTTCGATTATATTGCTTCGTTTAGGACAAAAATTATCACAAACGACTTGTCTCTACTCTTTATCCTTTTATATGGGTTTTATTTAACCCGTCCGATGGATATCAGTCATCACAAATGAGAATTTGTGTACTTAAATAGCCTTAAAATAATATAAATCTAATTTTTTATCCGTGAAATTCACAAAATGTCTTCGTTACAACGATAATTTTAAGGAAGGCTGGATTATTATATACTCTATTAATCTATTAACTAAGGCGTAACCTGTGCATAAATGCACAGGGTATAACTAACATTTAAGCATAATAAATAATAAAAACAATACGGATATTTCTCATGGTACCCCTTAATTTTGTCAAATTTTCCATGGTACCCTTGCTTTTAAGAATCTGCCCATGGTACCCTTGAGGTTCCATTTTTGTGACCATGATACCCCTTAATGTAACGGCTATTAACATAACGTTAAATTTTGATGATGTGGCAATAATTAGTAAATTAAAAAAATTAATAATAAAGAAAAATATAAATATAAATTTAAACAATACCCATGGTACTCCTGAGGTTTGCACTTTTTCCCTAAAAACCTCTACTTTTGTCAAAAAAAATGTTTGACTGGTTGTATCTCTTAGTTACGATATCAAAACGCTGCAATTTTTTTTCCTAAGTTGATCATCTTTATAAGTTCTTCAGATTGAAAAAAAAACACGTTTTTATGATATCTTAGACAAGCGTTAT
The DNA here is from genome assembly GCA_009801015.1 of Silene noctiflora. NCBI lineage: Eukaryota > Viridiplantae > Streptophyta > Magnoliopsida > Caryophyllales > Caryophyllaceae > Silene > Silene noctiflora. The sequence goes on from VHZZ01007770.1 coordinate 37,500, forward strand.
GACTAGTCAAAGTTTATTCGTTAAAGAAACTTTTACCAACTATAACTCTCGATCACTCGTTCAAAAAATGAAGTTTTTTTTTTATTCCGAAATAATTATCTTTCTGAGGTCTACAATTTAGAAGAAGAAAGAAATTGCGGTTTTATGAACTCGTGGCTAGGAGATACGAGCAGTTAAAGTTATTTTGGAGAAAAATAGGTTTATCTGGGGAAAAATGCAAACTTCAGGTATACCATGGGAATTATCCTATTTATTATTATTTTTAATTTGCTAATTATTTCCATAACATCAAAATTTAACGTTTTATTAATGGTTGTTACAATAAGGGGTACCATGGGAACCAAAATGGAACCTCAAGGATACCATGAGCATATTCTTAAAAGTAGGGGTACCATGGGAAATCTGACAAAATTAAAGGGTACCATGGAAAATTTCCGAAAACAATATGACAACTATTACAAATTGGACAATATTTTGTAAAAATGGTTAAATATATCGTTAAGTAAATGTTAACATGTATAGTTTATTTTTTTTAGCTCAACTTTTAATAAATGATGTTGAAAAGTTATCAAATTGGTTATAATTAATACAAAACCATAATCGACTACATATGATTATAACTAAAACCATTTATAATGTCTCGCCAATACACAAATAACATTATAAATATTGACAAATGTCTTTAAATTACGTTTGTTATTATATTACATTTATTCGTTTTTTTTTTATTCCAATTTCACTTTTCAAACAGTTCTTAGAAGGAGCCTTAGAAATACTAAGGCAACGTTGGTCACGTCGTAATAGGAACATAAAGTCGACAACACCAAATGTTTGTTGACTCCTACTCCCTCCATCCCAGTCATTTGTTTATATATTCCACTTTATGGGTATTTCATTCATTTGCTTGTGATTCTACATTGAGAATATTTTTAAAGATAATTTAATCATCCATATAACCTATTTTCCACTTGTCATTCTAGAACAATATCCATAAATAAATGGTTCATTTCTCTCTCCTTGGTCTGTCCGCCAAAATTAAAGGTAAACAAATGACCGGAACAGAAAAAGTATGACAATTGCGACGGACTGAATTTGGATTTGTGTTTTATGCTAAAATACTTTGTCGCAATTGACCTCAGGGACGGATCTTAGCAATAGATCCTACTTTTGTGACACAGACAAATGACGGACCAAGCAACAAAGTTTACCTAGGTGTGTGTTTGGCCTGACTTTTAAAAGTGTTTTTGGACTTAAAAACACTTTTTGGCCACACATAATTATTTAAAAGTTAAAAGAAAATTTCTCAAAAGCCAAAAAACCATCTTTTTGCCCATAAAAATAGAACAGTAATTTAGCGTTTCTGCTTTTGAAAAACGTTTTTAGAAAATTAAGCTTGAAAAACAAAAACTCATTTTCAACAAGTTAGGTCAAACATGCTCAGCGATAAACTGGTCAATTGTGTTAGCCTTTTTTTTAGTAGTCAAACCATTTATAATATCTCGCTAATATCAAATAACATCACAAATATTGAGAATTTTATGTAAACTACAATTATAGTGAACATTTATCTGTTTTTGTTGTTCCGATTTAGATTTTCAAACCCCTCTTAGCTTCTGCTTGACCCTAGATATAGGTACATAACATTGGTCTTGCCTAGGAAAAAAACAATTAAAAACTACTACTTCCTCCGTTTTATTTGTTTTTTTTTTTTTTACGTTTGTTTTCCGGCACTATTCATTAGTAAGAAGAATCTTCAATACAACTTCTAATATATAACATAAAAGATAGTCATGTGAGATCTTATTTAAATCGTCTCACCGAGTGAATTATGAATAATAAATTTTTATAATTTTTAGCAACATGTAATTAAAAATATGGACAAAAGAAAACATGCATTGACATAAATGTATAAAGTAAACGTAAAGAATTAAATGAAACAGAGGTATATGTATAAAGCAAACGTAACGAATTAAATGAAACGGGGAAGTATATGATATTTAAAAAAATAATTGGAATGAGATGCTTTACAAAGATTGGTATTTGGCATCTTTTGAAATAAGAAATTCGTAAATTACATAGAAAATAATAAATAGTATTTTACAAAGTTTACAAGTCTCCACCATTTATAAGGGCGTCCACAATAGATGAACCCATTTTGAGGTTTGTCAAATGTCAAATCATCAAAAACACAAAACTTTTTACAACAAACCTCTTACCAACAATAAGCAAGCTTCTTTAAGTTTTATACAAGGGACTCACCTTCTCTCTTACCTCTCTCCACAAACCGGTATACTACATAGTAACCCCTCTTAACTACAACCTCAACACCCATTTCTAGCAATAGGGGGTTTGTAGACAAACCTAAAAAATAGAGGACATGTCATCTTACAAACCCTTGACAAACCTCATATTGCTAGTGCCCGAAGTGGGTAAAGAATTCTTGCATTACAAAGATAAAAAAAAAAAACAAATGTAAAAAGCCTTTGGTTAATCATCGGAATAAGACATTGGCAATCTCATCAAAAATGTGGAAACGTACAATCCCCTTACTACTAAGAAAATAAAAATTCCCTTAGTTTTCTCTCTAAATGCTTCTATCTAAATAAAGAAACAAGTAAAACTTTCTTTCTTTAAACTATTATCTTTTCACTAAAATATAATCTTATAACCAGTCTTTAATCTTATAATTAAATTCAAAATTATGATTCTTTTCATTAAAATAAAATAAAATTGATGTTAAACTATAAACTATAAGTTGGTAAATTTTTCATTAAATGTAATAATTATAATTTTAGAGAAAAACTTGACACATACTTACCATTAACTTTGTGACCAAAAAAATTCCTATTACAAACTCTATCTTGATTACCATATGAGTAACACTGAAGAATATCCTGATTGCTTTTGTTAGGATCTTCATTCCTGCCCCTGGTTTTGATCAGGTCTTTGAGGTATCCTACCTTTAGTAGATATGTCACTTCTTTCCCGAGAGTAAAACAATTTTCCGTTGTGTGCCCTATATCCTTGTAGAAATCGTACCATTTGGTCTGATCTCTCCTTGGGTTAGGGTTGTCAACCTTCCTAGGCCATCTAACCACCGGTCCCATATTGTCAAGTAGCTGGATCAAGCCTGCAATGTCAATGGAGAAGCTATGTTCAGAGATAGGAGGATGAAATTTAGTCTTACCTTGTTGTTCTTGTGCCAGATTGACTTCTGAATGGCCATCCCTAGAATAAGGGGTTGTCCAATAATTATTTCCCCTGTTGTAGTTGGAGCTTTTCCTGTTCGCCTTTTCGTACTCCCTTGTAATGTTTGATGCTCCAACCTTATAACTCTTGTCTTCCTCTAGCCTGATATAAGCAAGCGTCTTTGCCTAAACGTCCTCAAAGGTATGACAAGGATACTTGGTGAGGTCAATGTACATATCACTATTGGGTAGTAATCCCTGCCTGAATGCTTCTGCAGCTGTCTCAACGTCACATCTAGGAATAAAAACTTTCTCTTTGTTGAATCTGTTGAGGAAAGTCCTAAGGGTCTTGTTAGATCATATTTTTTAGATATGCTTATGTTTTGATGATGACAAGTATGCAAGTTAATTATATATGCATCTTGCTCGTAATTGTTTGCTCAGTCTTTATAGATTGGATTTCCTACATTCTAGCATTAAAGAATTGTGATTAGTATAAAGCTAAGCAAGTCTCATGAACAAGCATTCAATCAAGATGAAAGTGTATTCAAATTACAAGTGATGATCAAGGAATGATCAAATGAAGATCTAGAGAAGCTTGTATGAAAAGACGAATCCTACATTGAAGATCTCCGGGAAGATTAGATAGAGTATGTCGTCGTCTCGTAATGATAATTAAAGAAGTAATTTTTGGTTAGTAGAGTTATATCTATTCGGCTATAACATTACTCGCACAAAGACTCAAAGTTATAGCTATTCAAGTATAACTTTGAGATGCAAATATTAAATTTCACACGACTCACGTTTTTCTTCTTAAAATTATTTTAAAAAATAGTTTTTCAAATTTTATCTTTGGAATATAATAATAAAAACGTGCTTATAGTAAAAATGGGCGTGAATCCTTGGTTGGGTGTGAATCATCAGTTATCCACATAATTAGTGAAACTAAGGAAACAACTTATGAGTTGTTCTTTATTACCAATTAGGGTTTCTAAACATTCACATTCAAAACCCTAATGGATCTAACCTAATATTGTTGCTAGGGTTTTACATGCAAAACAACATGCTTATGAGCCGTTATTTTCGTATAATATCTCAAATAGAATAAGACAAAATTGTTAAGATTATTATTAAGAATATATCTATATTCTTTTGATTATCTAAATATATCTTATTTCCTTGCAAAATATGGTTTGATTATATGATAAGATATTTTCTATTTAATTATATTAAATCTTATCATATCTAGGTTTTTAAAGGTAAAGATATCAAGTAAATATTTGTTAGAGATATCATACCTCTTTATGTTTATCTTATATCTTTTCTTGATATTGCCTAAATAAAAATAATGGAAATTATATTTGATTCTCATATCATTTTTATTTCGGTATCTAGGGTTTTCTTTGAAACCTAGATCATGCCTTATCACAATAAATACTAGACGTGTTATATCATTTCAAACAGACTTTTTTAGAGTAATTTATACACAGTGCAAGAATCGTTTTTCTCGAAAATACATTTTGCAAAACTCTTATTTTCAAAAGTCGTGTGTGTTTTTTATTGCAATTACTTTTAAGTATCATTATAAGATAATAATGATTCGAATTGTTTAATTGTGTGAATATCAAAAGAACAATCAAACATTTTCTTATTCACGTAAGATATTCGAGTATTAACGTACTCAAGTGAGTTACAACTATAGTTATTTGTACGAGTAGGGTTGATAATTTTGTAATCCGTAGTAAGGTACTAAGATTATTAATCGAGAATAGTGGACGTAGGTTTCGACTTGTAAAACTGAACCACTTCAAAATCTCGTGTGTCCTTGCTTCTTTTCATTCGTGTTTTTATTTTCTATTGGTTAGTTTACTAAAGTTTAATCAATAAAGTTTAAGTAACCAATCAATCACGCTTTATACGGATAATTTTTAAGTGAGCGAAATTTTTGTATACTCAATTCACCCCCCTCTCCCCCCCACTCTTGAGTATCTTGGATCAATAGACTCTTCAATTGGTATCAGAGCCTCGTGCTCTTGATTGCCTCACCGCAGAGAGACTGATCCGTCTATTGTTTTACTTTTCGTCAATTGTGTGAAATGGATTCTAAATATCATAAATGTCTCATCTTCGATGAAAAAAATATAGTCTTTGGAAAAACATGATGATACACTACATTAAAGGAAATGACTGAGAGTGCTAGAGGATTATTCAGAACGGACCAAAGAAAATTTTGGTCGCGTCATCTGAAGGCACTACCTATGAAAAGAAAGAGGATGACTATGTTGAGGCTGATTACAAAATAACTGAGAAAATCTCTAAGGCTGTGAGTCTATTGCAAAACAGTATGACTACTAAATAATTTGATCGATTCTTATCTTGTAATTCAGCCAAGGAAATATGGTATGGTCTCGAATTAGCCTACGAGGGTACTTCGATT
>VHZZ01007775.1:33809-47161 GCA_009801015.1 Silene noctiflora
TTGCATGCATGTATTTTATAGACCACCTAATAAAATTAACAAGTAATTTTAGGTAACATTAGAATGGTCTAATGAGGGTCTAAGATCCAACAAGATTAGAATGGTCTAATGAGGGTCTTAGATCCAACATGTTAATGGTTCAAACTTATGGATTCTATGTTGAGGGATGTTGCTATTGAGCGTGATTTGAGAATTTTTGTTGATAAATAATCGAGATTTGAGTTCGGGAAATAATGAGAAAACAATTGAGGCACTTTAGGATAGAATGAAAAGATGGTGACTAGATGGAACTTAAGGTGATCAATTGGGTCGAACGATGAAAGATATCTGGTAAAAGTCATAGTGAGAAATGAATAGTGAAGCTATTTGAAATTATTGTACGTGCGTGATGTGGTAATCGTTAGTTATAGTATTATACCGACGTCCGTTTTTCGAGGGACGTTATTTTTATATAATGAATTGCTTTTCGGGGGATGTTCTTTTGATATAAAGAATCGGTTTTTGTGGGGGTGTTTTTAGGGAGTGTTATTTGTAAAATAGAGAAATGAGAAAGTGTTAAGTATAAGTTGGTGGTATAATTGAGAAATTGGGATTTTAGAGGGATGTGTTGTGAAATTGGGATGAACTCTCGTAAGAAGATTGTGCTATCGACCGTCAGGAATATGGATGAGTTTAGTTGTAATAATTGTATATGTAAAGTTGTGAATCAAGTGCTACCAAGTTGGTATTCGCGGTTATGAATTTTAGAGTGTAAAATGCAATGCGTGCAGTTCAATTATGTCGTTCATGTGTTGATCATTTGTATTATATGGTATAATCGTTTAATTTGAGTATGCATGTACAAGTGTGGAAATGGTTGTGTGGGACCCCAATCCTATGAATAGTAACATATATGTTGCTTGCAAAATTCTCTTCTAATTTTCAGGGAAACATCCATATTACGCATAATGGTCTTGTTGTGATGTTTACTTGATCTATGATGTAGTGAAGCGAATTTGAAAATATCATGATTATGTCGGTAGTACAATTTGGATATTTGTTTTAATTATGTTTTAATGTTGGCCTTAAGGCCAAGATGTTGTTCTAGATTCACCTAATAGACGGCATGTTAGTCCCCGTTGGAAGTCATTTATGTTGGTGTAGTGGTGTAGACGAACTCAAGACAATTTTGGGAACAATCCAGTTCTGCAAGGGACACTTGGCCGAATGCCCCGATTCACTCGACCGAGTGTCACTGGCTCGGACGAGTGGTCACCCTACTCGACCGAGTGGKCTGTTGTGGCCTTTGTTTTGTTAATATTCGACCACATATTTGGTGTGTACCCTTATTTCGCGGGTTATATTAGTTAACTTGTGTCAGATGAACATGTTGACCCATAGGATGAAACCTCATGAATTGTTTACGTTTGACCATATTAGGTGGCCTCTACTATTTGAGAATGGAAGTTAAATGGAAATTGTCAATTGACATGTGCAATTGGTAACAAGAATAATGTGATGATCGTATGTGGTACACTTTACTTGCCGTGATTTCATGTTGGTATGATGACAATGGCTGTATTATAGTTGTATTATATGAGTTTGGTCGTGATACATGGGTCGCATACTGGTCATTTTCTTGATTGTGTTATGGTCTTCCGTATAAATGGAAGTGTGGTTGATGGATGGGAACGGATGTGGAAACACATGTGTGATCATGTGGTGTATTTGACGCGGTATATGTGTGGCATGGTGTTTGGAAATGGGAATGTTTAACATGATTGAGTCATATAACGAGAATCTTGGCATTACTTGATTGTCTCGTGGTGTCCACATATTCGTGATTTATGTGCATGCATATAAATGTATGAGATTTTATGTGATATAGTTATATAGTAATATTAATCGAGTTATACCCGCGATAGATACGTATGCATATAACCAACCTGAGTTGGGAGTTATTTATGGGAGTAGAGATTGGAACCGGGGGTTTGACCTTGTACTTCACCTTTATGGAAGGCTTGTAGTGTGGTATCATATCGATAGAATTATGATTATCTGAGATTTAATCATGTATTTGTAATAAGTAAGAGAGAGTGTTAAACCTGGAACATGATCATTTGGGGAATTTGGTAATGAGCGTATGAGAACACCTTATGAGGTTTGTTAGTTGAACTTCGGGACGAAGTTCTCTTTAGGGGGAGTAGATGTAACAATTCGGAATTAAGGAAAGGGAAAGTACGATATGTGAGGAAGTATTGAGAGACGAGAAAATAAATTTGGGGATGATTACGATAAACATGTGTTGTTAGTAAGAGTGATGACGACAATAATAATCCTTACGGACTTGAGGAAGGATTTGGAAAAAGGGAAAGTGAGGCGAACTTCGAGGACGAAGTTCATTTTAAGGAGGGAAAAATATAATACTCGCATAGTTTGGGATCCGTACGAGAAGCATTAGGATGCGTGAGAGCCATACGAGAGTAACATTTGACCTTAAATTAGACCAAGTGGAGCTTTGACTAGACCTAGTGAAGATTAGAAATGGACCGAGTGAGCTAGTGGGGGACCGAGTAGGGTTTATTCGGTCGAGTAGATGGTCTACTCGACCGAGTAGGGTTGACTCGGCCGAGTAGGTGGTCTACTCGACTGAGTAGAGTTCGCTCGACCGAGTGATCGATACACTCGACCGAGTAGGTGGCACTCGGCCGAGTGAACCGCTCACTCGACCGAGTGACACTGTCAGTGCGCAATAAATCGTGTTTCATCCCCTAGCTCTAATTCGTTTCTCATTCTTCCCCTTTCTCTCTAAAGTCTCTTCCTTCTCTCTAAAATCATCCCAAACATATTACGATGGTGTCTAAGCTTGGATTGAAGATTAGCACACTCACTCACCATCCTTTCACTTTGTAAGTAGATCTAACACCTCCTTTAACCCTAACTTTTGGGGGTTTTTATATATTTTGGTAATTAATGATTTTAATTATATTAATGGGTAATTAGGGAGTATTAATAAGGAGTTTTGGTTAAAATGGTAGTATAGGATGTATTGTGATAGTTATTATGTGATCATTGTAGGATGAGACGGTTTTATGAGACGAAATCGATTGGATTTGTGTAGCTTGTTAAAGAATGCTAAAAGGTAGGTTAATCCTACTCGGTTTCGATATTGTATATGGGTTTTGTATGCATTTGTCATTATATTATACGATATGAGTAGTCTTGCATTCACATGGTAATTGAGGTTGATGTCGAGTTTGTGTATAAGTTGGAATTGTGTCTCATATGACATTGGTTGTGTTGAAATGAGAATTGTACTCTTGGGTACATATGGTTAAATCATGATATGTTGGTAATGTGTCGGATACAGGATTGTAATCGGTATTTTGTTGTAATTGTATTCTTATGTCTTATGTCTTGTTTGAGGTAGTTGACGGTGGTGTGATGATTATATTGGAGACGGAAGGCGGTTGGGCAACTGTCTTCCTCATAGGTCACCTCTTGGAGGTTCCCACTCTAAGGGGGATGTGCACATTAATGGCTTGAGTTATAGAGGGACACGTGTGGTGAGTCACGTCGTCTAGCAGGGGATCTGAGTCGCTCTCGGGCCCGGTACCACCGGTGTGTCCGGAGTACCTTTTTACGAGCTGTAGTCCGGCTGTTTTGGTGGGCGGTGTTGCAGTGCCGTCACTGGTTTGTGGGTACGTCTGGGTGTTTCCCGGTACCGGTGTGGTATGGTGGAGATTGTGCCTCATGCATTCCATTGTCATGTAGTATAGTCGTACTTCACTGTCGTGTCATATATGTTTATGTTATCGAAACTGACGGGTTGTGTGTCTGTGTAATTGTCACCTATTTTCGGGGTGGTCTGTGTCGATCCATTTGATACTTCCGATCATATGGGAAGCAGGTTGATTTCAGGTTTTGATGCATACGAGATTTGGGGCCGCACATCGAGGTTGGAGTCGAGATAGTAGACATGAGATAGAGGTTGTATTTAGATGAGTTGTATTTATTATTCATGTCATTTGTAATCACTAAACTTTTATTATTAATAAAACTGTTCTTTTATTGGAGTTTTAAAACACTACCTCGGGCAACCGAGATGGTAACTCTCCGATTATCTTGGCCAGATAATCGGGATGTTACAGAAGTTCACCGCTAAACTTCACTAACTCACTCCCTTAAAGGGTCAAAAATGGTAGATTTTCGGTCTCATATACTCCCTTGATTACCACAGATGTTTTCCCTATATGATTCCACTACTTACATATTCTATTACATGCCTAATGTTACTATACCCGCTCGCCGTACATGATTAACTATGTCTACATTTTGTACAATGAAATTATACGTGCATAAACTTAACATGCCACCTCTCTACTTAATGAACATTACATGGCTAGGCCCAAATACCCATTATATTCATTACATCATGCGTATATCGTATCAAATCCATTAAATGATCCCACATGTGTTCATTCTCGTCGTTATTTGTACTAAAATTTCCATCTACCGCCGCCACTAACCTCGTTCATACATTCAACACTTATAACGTGACACATAAATGGCACTCACAAAACACGCAATTGTTATTATCGTTTAAATTTTCCAACTAATATCATGGAGGGTGTACTTGTCATATTATTCATGTTATCAATCAACATTTGTAAATTTAACCACACTTGTACTTTAAACACGCAAAGCCATGCAATCAAACGTAAAAAATTCATGAAAGTCTACCATATCAAGTCCTTTGGGTTGGTCGCCTATTAGGAAGTTGGTATATCCACAAAACAATATCATAAACACCGTGTTTTGTCGAAAATTTCACTAAAATAAGCCAAATTAAGGCTACTCGGTCGAATAGGTGGGTCACTTGGCCGAGTAAAATCCACTCGGTCGAGTAGGGGGCTGACTCGGTCGAGTAGGAAATTGTTACAATTTTCTAGATTCTGATCTTAGGTCACTCGGCCGAGTAAGTGTGTCCACTCAGTCAAGTAGGAGGCCACTCGGTCGAGTGGATGAGGCATTCGACCGAGTGCGACTGGGCAATAGAGAATTCGGCCAAGAATTGGTTTCTAAGCCTTCCTATTTTTACATATACAAGAAAACAAGTCCCCAATGGTGATTACCACACCATTGCATCGTAATAAGTCTACAAGAATTGGCCTTATGGTCGGGTTACACATAAGAAATATTTGTTCAACAATAAATCTGACACGACCATAATACTATCCAAGTCAAAGAAGATGAACTAGCTAATTGGAAGAACTTTTTCCTCTTCCCGAGCTTCCTTACCCATCTCACTATAGCCCCCGAAGTGTTGGTGGGTGTCTCCTCCCTTGCGGTGTTGTGCTCCTATTAGTCTTCCTCCTTTAGCCCTTCCGAGAAGGTCTCTACACTCTCAATCATTACAAGATCATGACAACCCCGGTACCCACCGTCACCTTGGCCATAAAGACCCTCGTGAAGGCCACCATCACCTCGGTCATAACAACCCTCGTCAAAGCCACCATCTCCATAACCTCCTACCCCTTGATCCGCGGCCTTAGTGGCCGCCTCGGATGGTCCCGCCCCAAATCAACCTCCTTTGGTGGTGTTGTCAAAATGAGTCCCGGAGGTACCTATCCACGGGTCACGCAAGTGTCCTGCACCAAATAGGATGCTGGTACCCCAATCCGATGGTTGGATACCATAGGCTTGGAATACACCGAATCATCTCTCGGTCTAGTCCAAAAGCTAGGACGGTGGGCGGGCCGCACTCCTTGGTTGTAGGCCGCTTCAGTCTTGTCCCTCAACACCAAGTCGGTGTTCACTCAATGAATAAGATAGTACATAGGGTATTTGGCGTCATAGTTGGGCTCGTGTTGGGCATAACCCCTGGTGTAAGGTGGGCGCATCATTGGTGAGGACCTAGGTGCGGGTATGGGTGTGGCCATCAGGGTATGCATAGATTGTTAAGATGACGTAGAAGCTCGCCTAGCGGATGGATGAGGTGGAGAAGGGTGAGGTGGAGGGGTACTCCGCTCTACGGTTTCATCCTCAATATCAAAGGTGAGGGCACTCTGGATGGTGTAGCGTCGGGTTCGGGGGCGGGGTGGTTCCACTATCTCTAGGAGTGAGGTTGAGGGTAGTCCTCCCTCGGCGGAAAGAGTTATGTGCCAAGGTACGTCCACTTTCCATGAGTAAGTTCCCCTCTCCTTCTCATCGGACAACCAAGAATTATACTTCATCCACGTAAGGTCGAAATACACCACTCCTCTAGACATGGGCGCGTCCACCGCCCCCGGCTCATACTCCAACAAATTCTTGGCTAGCCGAGTCACCAAAGCTCCACGATCTAAGGAGCACTTGTCCGACTTGGTCATCCTTGCCGAGGCACCACACACCAATGACACGACATTAAAATAAAAGGGTTCCTCAAAGCGGGGGTTGAGGTAAGAGCTTAGGATTAGTACCTCCTTCGAATTAAGTTTGCTTGGGTCTTTCCTCCCATATAGGAGGTGGGTCAAGGAGAGTAGGAAGAATTTTAGGACAGGGTGTTCAACATCACTCACTTTCATACTACTTACCCTGATCTTTTTCTTACTAGTATAAAGGTGGAAATACTTCTCGGCTTTCATGTCTTTTCCCACCTTGTCATGCCTACCTGGCACTCTCCTCCCTACCCCTAGTTGATCGAAAAACTCATCACTAGACAAATTAAAAGGGGTGTTCTTAATACTAAAACTCACCGCGTGAGTGCTCTCATCATAGGTGAAGGATCTCAAGAACTCAAGAGTAAGGTTGTGGTAGCTCATCTCCTCTAGATTGTACAAACCCTTCAATCCAAGGACCGTAAAGATGTTGTGAACCTCCCTCTCAATACCCAAATCTTATAAAGTGTCCACCGACATATACTCCGTCGCCGTCATCCTCCTAGTGGTTAGGTCAAGGAAGTTGTCTCTATGGTCATCACTCCAAAATCAATCCCCGGGTAATCTGAAAGGGTAATGGAGGGTGGAGTCTTCGGCTCTTGTGGTGATTGTTGACGGGCGTTCCTCACACGGCCGGTTCTAGCGTTCCTCAGCATGCTACAAAATGAATCCACACAACAAGATACGGAACGGAAGATGTGAGAATTAAATAGCTCGGAATGGTATAGAAGTTTTTCCCATGTTTTAAATCAATAGTCATCACATTAAAGGAAATGATACGTCCTTCATTTATAGAAGAAGTTTACTTTCTCGGAAATGAAAACAAAATCTTGACGAATATTATTTGCATTTTTATCCCCATTAAGATGACGGAAAGTAATTAAAATTTTGACCTTATTGCCTCATGAAAATGACCATAGTATTTAAAATTTTTTGACATGCTTCCACCTTTCACATAATGAAAATTTTAGGACACCCATCATAGCAAAACGGAGAAGTCGGAAGAAACTTTTAACATGAACTAAGTACGAGGATAAAATCCGGGTAAACTATTTACCAACACCCATTTATTTCTAGACTTTAATAATTTTAAATTGGAAATAATACATGACACTACCAACTACATTTGGGTTCATACACAATCAAGATAACACTTAGTTGAAAGAAATAAAAAGAAATCCGGGTAGATATACTACCCATTTCCGAAAATAAAACGGACAATTCTCTTATAGAATACTTCACAAGACATTATGACCAAAGATTATGATGATAATGAACAAGTGAAGTATGATAAGGGTACAAGAATCAAAATTTATGTGTGTTTGTGATGAAATTTTTGGACACTTACAAATTCTAAAACGAAAACTTTCTCAATATATGGTCTCATAGAATGTTGATAGTAGTAGGATGTCATTACAAGTGATAAACAAGGCATATGGGAGTATAAAAATCAAAACTTGACTCCTTTAGCCATTACCATGTGTGAAAATTTGACCCATTTTAAGAAAAAATTTCCATCTTAAACCTTACTTGATAACACCCAATGAAATTATTGACTAACATTATCATTAAACCAGGTTTGACATGTAACAATCAAAATTTCGTCATGAACTAAGAGTATTTTGAGACTCCAAAACAAGATTTTTAAGACGGAAACTTCATTTTTGAGACAACATATAGTTTTACTAGTCAAAATGGTGGTCATATAGCATACTTAAACCAAGTTTTATACATAAAAATCAAAATTTTGGCATAGTCTCCCTTAAAATCCGAAAATTTAGACGGTCTTAAAACAAAATCTTCTCACATATAAAGCAAGATCCATGACTAAAAACAAAGGTTAGACCTTTGTTATTGATCAACTATACCCAACAACAAACACAAGAAACATAATTATTCAACCCGTGTAATCCACTCGGTCGAGTGGATGAGTTCACTCGGTTGAGTACGTGTCCACTCGGTCAAGTGGCCGGTCTACTCGGTCGAATGGATTTTCCAGAACTGTACCAGCTTCTGGATTTGGTCCACTCGGTCGAGTATAACCTCACTCGGTCGAGTTGATAATCCCACTCGGTCGAGTGGTCTTGTGAGTTCTCAAATTCTCAACTAACACTCGAACAAGGTATCCCTGCAACAAAATAAAAGGTTCGGGAGTCCACCGCCTAACGATGACTTGCCCTGGGTTAGCTCATACTACAATATACTTGTCGTCCTCAACACATTACCTTCATACTCATAGTTACTCTAACAATTATAATCATCGTTCTTATCTTAGCAATAACAATAAGAAATTTGAACTCATGTATGATATCTACGCGCCAAGGATCGAAATCGATATATCTCACGCATACGCACACTAAAATCTTCTCGAAACATGTTATACTCATACTCTTTTCATCCACTTCCACAATGAACCTATTCTATGTCATATACACACACATACACACCTTATAAGAATGCATCCATTAGCACGACATACATTCAACCATACGACCATGATTCACATAGCATTCCCGTGCTCATATTTACCCACGTGGTGACCAACCGAGGCAATAGGCACTAGTTTTGACATGAGGGCGCCTACTTATCCAAACCGATCTTCCATTGTACTCATGTCGGGTTCATTTTATTAGACACTCCTATGTTCATTTTGGTTTATTGGTTCAGGTTCGAAAATCGTCCCTCTGATTCCACTTTGTAACACCCCAATTATCCGGCCAAGACAATTGAAGCATTACCATTTTGGTTTCTCGAGGTAGTGTTTCGTAGATACAATCAAGAAGCCTTTATTATAAATAATGGTTTAGTGAATTACATAAATGTAAACAACTAAATAAATGAATATAAGTCATACTACTACGACCCTCTAAGGGGTCGTTTGGTTCACTGCTTAGGAATGGAATGGATTGGGATGAGAGACCATAGAAGTATGGGGTTCTAATTCCATACCTTTCTAAATATAAAGGAATGGAGTTTTAATCCATGGGGGAGGGGGTGGGTATAGGATTCCAAGGGGTTGAGGTGGAGATAGAATCCAACAGGATTCTAACTCCATTCTAAAATGCCCCAATCAAACACTAGAATGACTAGAATCCATTCTATTCCATTCCAAACCTCCCAACCAAACACCCCCTAAATAACTTTATCTCATGACAACTCGACTCCAAATTTGAGGCTCGTCTCGTCTCCCGCGCGACCTAAAAACAACCTGTACATAACCTGCTCCTCATATTATCGGAAGTATCATATGGATCGACACAGGACACCCTGAAATAAGTGACAATTTACACAAGCCACAAATGGTCAATTTCGATAATTTAAGCATATAAGACACGACGAATGAACTACGATTATGCAATGCGACAATTACATGAATGAGACTCGGTTCTACTAACACCACACCAGTACCGAGACACACCCAGCCGTACCCATAACTCGGTGATGGAAAAGCAGCACCGCCCGCCACAACACCCGGACTGCAACTCGTAAAAAGGTACTCCGGACACACCGGTGGTACCGGGCCCGAGAACGACTCGGATCGCCTGCCAGACAACGTGACTCAATCTCACGTGTCCCTCCATAACTCAAGCCATTAATGTGCACATCCCTCTTGGAGTGGAAAACTCTAAAAAATGACTCAAGCGTAAGGCGGTCTCCCAACCGCTTTACGTCTCCATAACAATCACAATACCGCCACCAATCTCCAACATATGCAACTCAACACAATATGCAACAAAAACTATACAACATGATATGCCAACATGCCATAAATGCCAATTCTGACACATGTGAGACTTTCCAAATCCTCTATTAACAACATGAGATGAAATACGACTCGAAAAATATAAATAGTAACAAATGGCCATTAACAATGCACACAATACCGAAATTGAGTAGGATTAACCTACCTTTTAGCAAATCTTCAATAGCTACCCGAATCCGACACAATCCCGTCTCATGAAACCGTCTCATCCTATACAAGTTACATAATACTATCACAATACATCCTATACTATTATACAATTCAAAAACCCTTATTATTACCCACTAATTACCCATATTATACTAACCAATTATCAATTAATTACTCATAACCAAAACCCCCAAAAGTTAGGTTATAAATATAAAAAAAAGGTAGATCTTACTTACATAGATGGAAGGAAAGAAGGAAGGGTAGGTGTATGCTCCTCTAAGGCAAGCTTGAATCCTATAGCAAAGGTGTTTGAGGGGTTTTAGAGAGAAGGGAGGGAGTTTGGAGAGATAAGGAAGAAGGTAGACATGAATTAAGGTTAGGAGTCGAAATACCATTTATCGGGTACTGCATAGCGTCACTCGGTCGAGTAACTCGGTCCACTCGACCGAGTGCTGCTTACTTGGTCGATTGAACACTTCACTCGCCGAGTGGAACTTACTCGGCCCACTGTCAGCTGACTCGGTCCACTACAGGTTCACTCAGTCTACTCAAGGCTTCACTCGGTCTACTTAATCTTCACTTGGTATAGTCTAGGCTGCACTTGGCTTAGTCAAAGGCTATATTTAGCTCGCGTATGGCTCTCACGCATCCCAAGGCTCCCATACAGGTCCCAAAATATCCAGGTATTACATGTATATATACAGTTGGTCTCTCTTCAGACGAGCAATTTTGATCTGAAATAATAAGACTAGATTTTGTAACCATTTTAGAGCAAAATGTGACCATTTTTGAAAAACAAGTTATCACAAGTTGTAACACTGTCTACTTCAGTGTGTTTACATTTAATCATAAAATGGTCACATAAACCCGTTTGAAGCTTTAGACGAATAGTGACCGTATGAAATAATAATTTGCGGTGTTTATAAGGAGGAGTGATGGATTCCTAATGGATCACCAACTACTACCCTACCCATCCATCTCACGGCGCATTTCCCTTTTTTTTTCTTTTTTTTCTTAATCTTAAATTTCCGAATTCTCAATTTCCAAATATTTTTTCCTTATTTCTATTTCTTATTTTCCAATTTCATTTTTTTTCCACCTAATACTAAAATTATTACTCAATGATAATATTAAAAACACTAAATCGTCTAAAACTCATTTGACTTTAATTTATGATCACCTAATCATCTTAACCATTCAATACTTATCTAATTAATTAAATCATTTAAATACATGACTTAAAAATCTCATTATATACAATCTACCTTCCTTACAAAACTTTACTGTCGAAGTTAAAAAAAAATTGGCTAAATGGGGTTATTTGACAAATTACTTGGGTTTTTGGGGTCAGTCTCAAACTAATTGGGGTCAATAGGTCTACATCACCACTTGTATTTTTTTTCCAGTTTTTATATGAAACTGATGGGGTAATTAGCGGCTTCATTATTTTCACAACATTCCATTAAGCTAGTACCTTAAAAATTATTTCAAATATGACTCAAGAAAAGTCGCTTACGTAGTGAGCGACTTCAGCACTTAAATCATGACCAGAAGCTTCTCTAAAATCTTCTGTTATTGTTGCTCTTACAAGCACTAAGAGAAAGACGCTTATGTTGTCAACGACTTTACCTCTTCATAATTTTTATAAAACTTGCATAATGGTCTACAAAATACAAAGACCGAAACCGCTAGGGACATTTTTCTAGAACTTGCAGAATGGTCTCCAAAATACAAAGACCGAAACTGCAAGGGACATCAGCGACTTACTCTATTCACTTTTTCTAATACTTGTAATATGTTTTAGAGAATTAGAACGACTAGAACCGCTAACTATCCTAGCGGCTTTATATAAAAACAGGAAAAAAAATACAAGTGATAACGTGAATTCACTGGCCCCAAATAGTTAAAAGCCAACCTCAAAACCCCAATTAATTTGTCAAATAACTCCATTTAACTAAAAAAATTCAAGTTTATACCCACCCTTACCCAACTAATTTAGAACAACTTTCTTATTAATACTCTATGTGATTCTCGACAGTTAATACCCTATATATATGCATAATTTAATTCATTTTAACTCATAATTGAGACGAGTTTTACAGAAACGAAGGTAGTACGGAGTATTAGGCCTTGTTCTTTTGGACTTTTAGGAATTGAACTGAACTGAACTAAGTTCATAGAAGCTGAACTGAACTGAATTGAACTTATAAGAACTGAACTGAACTTATAAGAGTTGAACTGAACTGGATTTATAAGAGCTGAACTGAACTGAACTTATAGGAGTTGGACTGAAGTTATAAGAGCTGAACTGAACTTATAAGAGTTGAACTTATAGAAGTTGAACTGAACTTATAAAAATTTTGCGCTTTATATAAATTAATTTTTTTAGAAATACTACAATCCGTTACAATAAAAAATACTTCGTATATTACATATTATATTTTTTTTTCTAACCACCTATTTCTATATTATCATCCTCCTCGTCACTTTCATCTCCATTTTCACTGACATCATAGAATTCATTGTCTCTCCAAATATCTTTTATTATTATGTTATTTCCTAATATCTTCTACATAGCTTCCTTACACTTCATTTCAAACATGAATAAATCTGTTGAAATTAATGAGGGAGGTATAGGTGAAATAAGGGTAAAAATATTAATGAGATAGGTGAAATTGTGAATAATTAACAAATAGGCAGTTTAGCATAAACAAATTATAAGGGTCATTTTTTTTAAGAATAATTTGTATAGCATAATTTTAATATTGGATTTTTTTGCATTGATTTAAATGAAAACCGACTATTTTTTTTAATTCGTCAATAATAGAAAAGGGTCATGAATTTATAGTTAATACTAGGTAGTATCTCGCGCTTCGCGCGGCCTGTTTTATAATTTTTTTATTAAAATTGAAGAAAAATAATATAAATCATATATGCAAATTTATGTTTTTTAGGTTTAACTTCAATGTTTTAAAATAAACTACATATAATTTTAATTAAAACTAATAAGTGATAATTAATTATGCATGATCAAAGTTTTA
>VHZZ01007780.1:22887-43675 GCA_009801015.1 Silene noctiflora
TGACTTTAATAATTAACAATCGTCTCAATTAATTATATTCTATAAGCTCGTCTTTCACTATCAAATATAACATATTATAATCATTATCCAATATAGTAAGTATTGTCACATACTAACTCAATTAACAATTATACTCATCTTATAAACATAAACAATTACTAATCAGCTAATTAATTACGATTATAAACTTCCGTCTAGCAATTAATTATACGAATCGTACGTATTATGATATATATATATATATAATTACGTAACATTGAATTAAATAATTAACAAACAAAACTTAACAAATACGACGCTTCAAATACTGCCACCCAAACCCGAGTTCGACCAAACCCGATAACCACCGCACACAGCCTACTCCGACATCCTCGACAACCACCAATACCCAGCCAGCCACCGCGCTCTCTGCTCAGACCACCACCAACCTTTCCATCGTCGTCCCCCGCAACCATTGTACACACACACGTCCCCTGTTCCCCGCGCCCTCTGTTTTCGCGTAAAACGGCCACCACGGCCACGACTCACCMCCACTAACCACTACAACGCCACCATAAGAACCGCCTACCCTCAACGAACACAACCATGCCTTCCTTTTGCTATGAAAACCACTATAGGTTACATACGACTCGTCTTAAATTAAAACCCGAAAACCCGTAACTAGTCGGGCTCTCCTATTTCTGCCACTACAGCAACCAACGACCACCAACGAAGCATCCACTAGACTCGACTCGACTTCCCAAGGCTAACCAACCCAACCCTAGGTCAAGGCAGTCACGAAATAGGGTTCAAACTCATCTCTTATTCATACGGCATCAATCTCGACACCACCCTCAAACACCATTACAACCACCTACATGACGGTCAACGACGACTCAACTACGGTCTGACTTGGTCACGGTCGTACATGGTTCATCCTAGGTCAGTTACTATGGTCCGAGGTCAAGCATAAACGAAGAAATAACTAGCATAAGACGGTATGAGCGAAAGGAAATTAACGAATTAATAAAACTTGAGACGGTTTCGTAAACTTACTTTTGAGGCAATTAGAGCCTATGAAAACTGAAAATTAGGTTTGAGAAACTCCTTTGATTAATAAATACAATTGGTCTTATTAGGGAGTATTTATAGTAGAAAAAAATAAGGAATTTGCTTGTCAGTAGAATTTCCAATTTATTTTTAGGAAAATATTATTTATCATGATTATTATTAATATTATCTTATAAAATTAATAACCCAAAATATTAATAACAATAGTGTAATTCGGTCCATAGGAAATTATGAAAGAATTAGAGTTTATAAATATTAAATAAGGATTTAGATATAAAATATGAAATAAATATAAAATAGGGAATAAGTATGAAATAGAAATATAATAATTTACAAGATATAAAATAGAAAATAGAATATCATTTTATAAAATAATTATAAAATGCATAGTAACTATTAAAATATACTTTGTGAAACAATAGCAACTTTACGTAAAATATTTTATAAAACAATTCCATTCGAAATACGTTTATAAAACATACTTTTGACTTGCATTGATCATCCTAAAATACGGGTATTACAGTCTTCCCTCCGTAAAAAGAACTTTGTCCCCAAGTTCACCACACTCCCCTTAACAACAGTCAACATACGGTCTCTCCTCACTGCAAGATGCTACCTAAATAGCGGTTATTACAGTTTTTTCTATTTTATGTGTAACTTTAATATTTAACGTGTGTAACTTCAGTTTTTAAAGTGTGTAACTTCAATTTTTAAAGGGTGGAACTTTAAGTATATAATGTGTAACTTCAATTTTTAAAGCGTGTAACTTTAAGTGTATAATGTATAACTTATATTGATTTTGTTTAATTTCAAACAAATATTGTGTAATTTCAAGTGGATATGGTGTAACTTTAAGTTAGCTTTGGCGTAACTTCAATTTGTAGTGTGTAATTTCAAGTATATATCAGTGTAATTTCAATTTTGCTAAGGTGTAACTTCAAATGTATAGTGTATAACTTCAGATTATAGTGTAACATCAGTTTTGTAAGGGTATAACTTCAAGTATATATAGTGTGTAACTTCAGTTTTGTAATTGTGTAACTTCAAATATATAGTGTGTAACTTAAGTTTTGTAAGGGTGTAACTTCAAGTATATAATGTGTAACTTCAGTTTTGTAAGAGTGTAATTTTAGTTTTGTAATTGTGTAACTTCAAGTATATAGTGTGTAACTTCAGTTTTGTAAGGGTGTAACTTCAAATATATAATGTGTAACTTCAGCGGAAATGGTGTAACCTATAAGTTTAAATTAATATTGTGTAATTTCAAATGATATTGTGTAAATTCAAATTGATTAATTAATTTCAAGGTAATATGGTGTAATTTCAAGTCACGAAGCAGATTAATAATTTCAAAAACTAAATGATATATGAAAATATTATCATTGCGACAGGCTCGAAAAAATAATAAATTTAGCCTTTTGTTTCGCCTTAATCGGAGTCCAGATTAAGATTAACGGAGAGTTTTACGAAACCGTTTTAATTTTAAGCGGAAATTAAATTTCAGATTTTAAAATCATTATTTGATATTTGAAATGAAAATGACATAATAAAWTTGGTTGGTGAAAAAAATAATGTAATTAATAGGTGAATTAAAAATTAAATGTATGAAAGAGAAGAGTTAATGAAACATTTATTATTTAGTGGGTGCGTGTTTTCTCATTACAATCTCAACCATCCATCTTTTAAGATCTAAGGGCTTAAATTAGGATTTAGGGACTCAACCAAATTTGTTGATTTTAGTGGCGGAATTGAAGCTTTGTCGTTGATTGTGACGGAAATGACAAAGTTTGGAAAGCGTTTTTATTTTGTTGTTTAATTGTTTTCTTTAGTGATTTACAGAGTGAATATTGAAAATTTTAAATTATTGTGTTTATACGAAAAAAAAAAAAAAAAAAAAAGAAGTAAACGGCATAATTAAAAGTTCATTAAAAATGTGGACGATTCAGAGTAATATGCCGACTATCGAGACCAAATAGCGATTGGGATCCGATTATCCCCCTCTCCAAGCCAACACTCCAAAACCTCTCCCGAAAAACTATAAAAAGTCTTCCGTTTCCTATTTGTGCTCTCCCACTAGGACCTTATCCGCATCATATCTATCCAATCTAATCCAATTGAATCGATCGACCAATCACACCTTTATCAATCCAATCTAATCCTATCCAAACCCATTTCCCCAAATCCAATCCCAACAAAAACCCAAATCCTCAATTCCCCCAAATCCAATCCAATCCAATCAAAACTCAAACAAAAACACCGCCATGTCTGGATCTCTATCCTTATCCTTATCCTTATCCCTATCCCCAACCCTTACCCTAACCCGCATCTCCACAACCAGATCCACCGTCGCCGTCTCCGCAAGACGGAATAACTCACACAAACCAGATGTCGAGGTGGCAATGACGGAGGAGGAAATAGAGAGATACGAGGAGATGGTCCAGGATCGTATAGAGAGGTCCATCAGTGAAATTTCAGCGCCTGATTGGTTGCCTTTAGTCCCAGGTGGGTCCTATTGGATCCCACCTCAGTCAAAATCTCGTGGTTTGGCTCAAAGTATTGCTACTGCAGATAAGGATCCAAGGGTTGCAATAGAGTTTACGAAGTATGGTGTTTCTTTCGGGTTGCCTTATTCTGCTCAATTCTTCAAAGGTTGATCTTTGGTTTCGGCTGATTTAATAATGAATTTTTAGTTATGTTATTTATTTGTTGTTTTTATTAAGAGAGATTGTTGATTCTGATAGTCATATGTATCAATAGCATAACTTACAAATAATTGGGAGTTGGGACAGACGGGATTCTTTGAATATTGTAGGTTAGATCTCTGGTATTATGTTGAATGTAGCTGATAGACAATTTTGGTTGATTTCTTGTTTTTTTTTTTTTGCTAGGAGGGAGTGTGATAGTCGAGTGGATTACTTTGGAACTTGTGGGATTTGAGTGTAGTATATGAGATGACACTAGAAATAGAAGGTTTATTTGGAAATGGGACGAGTAATTATATAAAGTCTTAAAGATTTGATCTTTGGTTTTATGTTTATTGTAGGATGATTAGTGATGAATTATTGATTATTTGGTTGATTTGTTGTCTTTTGTGAAAGAGAGATTGTGAATTGTGAATTTGTGATAGTCTTGTGTATCACTTCGGAACTTGTAGGATTCCGGACTTTGAGTGTAGTATATTGTTATGACATTAAAAAAATGGTTATTATGAGGCTGTTGAGATTAGATTTGTATTGGCGATTGAATGAAAGGAAACGGTTGTAAGCTTAATTTCACACTGAGAGTAGTGGTATATTAGGATGACAGTAATAAAAAAAGGATTGTTTACTAGAAATGGGATCAATTTAATTTATTCTAAGGAAGATATATTTTGTCTCGGCTTTGTTGTAAATTGTAGGATTAGAAATGGAGGATTGAATGAAATTGTTGGTGGTATTTGTGGTTACTAGAGATAGATGTATCTTACGATATTGTTTCAAATAATTGGATGACAAATATAGGACAACATCATGCCTTGTAATAGACTGTTTATTATGGCACAAAAAGTTATATGAGATGATTGAGATCGACCCATCAACATTTAGTTAAATGAAGAATGCATAGGGTTGATTTCGTATGTGAAACTGTCTTAGTCTCATAGGACTCATTGGTTGGTGTAATTGTATGGTGAAAGGCATTCTAAGATTGACGTGTAAGTTAGGGATTGTTTATTTTGCTTATATCAACTTTGGCCATCAAATTGACGTGTTCACACCACAGTGTTTGACATCTTGATTAAGTTTTAGCTCATGAATCATGCCAACAAAGTAATTTAAATTGCAGGGTCATCAAATTCTCCATTGGAGGTGGAGGAAACGGATTCTAAGAATTCAAACCAATCTGAGGAGGATAAAGGGTAAGTTGCTTTGTGACAGAGATTGTAACCAAAGTAGGTTAATGTTATTGCATTGATTGATATGAAAGGAAACTTGTCAATTAGCATTGAGCCATCCAGTACTTGTTTAGGCTGTACTGTCTTGCATGATTCTGAACGGGTTTGAATTTGTAGAATGCTACCTAGTAGTCTAATATCCGCCCTTAACTATATGTTTTTTTTTTTTGTAGGACTTTATCAACTCAGATCAACGAATTCCGTTCCCTTTTGATTGATTAGTTCTAAAATCGGCCAACTAAACCCTCAACATGCAGTGAAGCGTTGTACAATTTGTTGGAAACAAAAGAAACTAGCATTTTCACCTTCTTCTCTCAACTCCTTTACTATTTTCTTATTTCAGCCCCCTTCTCCCCAGTCCTGTACTATTTTCTTATTTCAGCTTTGGTTCACTGACTTCTCTCAACTCCTGCTTGTTCCATTACATGTTAGTCTAAAGGCTCTAATTGGCTAGTTTATCGTATAAGTTGATGTATATAAATTTTCTTTGTTTTAGGAATCAATTTTGGCATTTTTATTGCCAATTTCATTTGATTTCTAGAACTGCTTTTTAAATTGCAGTGTTTTATTAGAGCCTCTAGTGATTTGCACCACTTTTTATTTTCATTGGAACGTGCCGAATAACTAAGTCATTAGTTATTGGAATCACCATTTGGCAAAATTTGAGCACGTAAATTGTCTTTCCTAACATTACAATCTGAAATCAAACATACGCTGGCGTTAAATTTTTATGCCAAAACCCAATAGGACAGTTGCGAAGAGTTGGGAGTAAATAAACGTGTCAATGATGCTCTCTCGGTGACTCCTCATCAATTCCACTGGGTTTAGTTGACACAATGTTTGTGCCCTTTTCTGGCGTCATCATGTGTTTGGTTAATTGTAAGCCCGTTGAACATAGCATTGATCAATCTGCTTGGAATTCGCATGTCTCCACCCTCCAAAAATTAATTATACGGGTGGAAAATTAACCAAAATGTATCAAAGATAGTGAAAGTTGTTCTGCATTATCCAGCAGAAAGGTGATGCTGGAGCAGCTTGACCATTCAGAGATAGGGCTAGTTGTCCGAGATCAACTTTAAACAAGAATGTACACGGACAAAAACAAATTTGTATTAGGGTAAATTGATTATTACTCCCTTATAATCCACTTTTCGAAACTTACCCCGTTATATAAACTTTTTTGAAACTGACTCCACCACATGTAACTTTTATCAAATATTACTCCCATTTAATTATTTCGGTAACGAAAAAGAGAATATTTTGTCTAAAATTTGAAACTTGATACTAATTCTTGTTGCTTATGATTGTATTGATCTTTGCCTTATTACATGACCAATTTAAATCACCTTCCTTCCTCCCAAATTTGTTAAATCCCTTAAAGCTATTTATCATTGTTTAACGAATATGGGAGGATGGAGATTAATTTAAATTGGTCATGTAACAAGGCAAATGACAATACATTCATAAGCAATAAAAGTTAGTACCAAATTTCAAATTTTGTACACAATATTCTCTTGTATGTAACCGAAAGCATTAATATGAGAGCATTAATATTTGAAGAAACTTACATGGTGGGGGTAAGTTTTAAAAAAAATTATATAAGGGAGTAATAATCAATTTACCCTTTGTATCTCACTTGGATAATTGTAATTTGCGAATAATCTTTGTTGTAACTGAAATTGAGCCTTTGAATGTTGTTGACCTGTAAATTATAGATAAGAGTTCTCAAAATGCTTCCTTGCTGTAAATTTGAATCTGCAATTTACATTCGAGTTTCACATCATCTTATCAGAAAAAGAGACGTATGTAGTAGTATGCACTTTTAGTCTGCATGTCGCTACCCCCGTATAATCTCGGTCATTGTTAACTCCACCAGGGCAGTGCAAAGAATTTGAGAAACCCTGTTTGATATGAAAAAAAGAACCTCTAAATTACAAGGAATCAAACATCTAATACAAGTCTCATTTACACGTGGAATAAAAGATAAATCTTTCAATTGAATGCCAATGATGATTATCAACCAAAGTAAGGTTATACTGCGGAATTTGTGGCCGCTTGTTTTTCAGGTTCTGATCTTAAAACCTAATGGAACACGTTTTTAGTCGGCAAGGCCCAAGGGTGATGATGCATATGCTGCAACATTGTTCCAGACATACCTCTATTCACAATTGTAAGAATGCAATGTACAAGTAAGTTAGAGTGCAACTTAACAACATGCAGAATGTAATGTTCAAGACACTAGAGTGCAACATGCTTAACAAAATGCAGTGCGCAACATCAAAGCAGAAAGAGGTATAGGAAGCCTTTTCTCAAGATCCATAAACTAAACTGTCATGAGCCATCCCACAATTCGCCATTCTTAAGAGACCAGAAATATTTGCTATTGTAGCAAAAAAAAAAAAAAAAAAAAAAAAAAGAGCTTGTCCAAAAAGACGATGCGGTCCATGTGGATAGGGGATCGCTAATGAGAGAGAGAGGCACAAACCTAAAAAAAGGAATAAAACTACAGAAATGCCATACGATGTTAACTTCTTCCAAGTTTAATAAACAAAAGTTCTACAAGTCTGGAAGTTGTTATAATTTGCAATTGACCAAAATCAAACAGACAAACACCTCCTAGAGTTATAATTTCACATCTACCAATCTCTCCCTCTATGTATATAATACAGAGTACTGTTACATTAAAAGAGTCGGTGAATTTTCAGAGTTATTCTCAGTCCATAGCACAAGGGGGCATAACCTGCTGTACTAGCTGAATAGCTGAAACGTCTGTTAAAAAAAGTTTATTTACAATCCAATATCGTTACATCATCAATTATTTAAAAGTCTATGAACAATCAAGAAAAGATACTCTCAGCAAGATTTATAAGCCTCTAACAAATCAAGAACCTGACTTAGTAAAACGGAGGTATTACCAAAGATAAATGCTAAAAAAACGAACTAAACACTTACATGAATGTATTGTGAATGATTCTAGTAAAGTCCCAACATTCTCAGCTCTGATACGTGGCTTGTATCAAGTTCAGGGACATCTTTAGACTCACGGTCTTCGACTACGTACTCCTGAACAAATATTTCAAAACAAAAACTTTAATTTCACAAAAAAGTTCCAAATCAATCAAAAACATGGGACGACAAAATGTTAAGTCACTCGTGCAGAAAAATGATATGGAAGTAAGCGTGATGAAGGAAGCTTCAGTATATTTAACCCTCCCATTATTCCCACTTGCATTAGCTTCCTTGTCCATGAAAACCCTTTCTTTTATTAACATGGATGGAAGCAAAAAAAATATAGATTATATTCATTAACATACATTATAAGAGAGCTACTGAGCAAGCGTGGAAAGTCAAGATAGTTTCCAAGGATCTCAAACTACAGAATTGATCTTCACTGAACAAGAACTAGATCTAAACTCTAATGTTCGCGGACTTATCTGAAATTCACAGGAAATGCATCTGACGAGAAATCATAATTATATTCTTTAAAGCTAAGAAATCTAAGAAAATCAGCTTATACCTTTGTCAGCTCTTGCTTAGCAAGAACATGGAAGTGGCGTTCATTGATCCTCTTTCCACATATTATGGCTATGAAAAAACCATAGAGCAAACCCACCAGTATAATAGCCAGAACTACAAAAAGAAAAAAAGAAAAAAAGTTCGGTTCTTCGCTAACTTTGATGAACTCACATGCCACATATTAGCACAAACAACAAGAAACCCCATAAATTGGGGTGCAGAGGAGGGTCGGATGTACATTATTTTATATCAAAAAGATCTCTGTACTCGGTAGTAGTAAAGCTTAAAACTTTTTGCAAAAGAAAGTAGTATATTACACTCATATAATAATTTCTACCATGTAAAACTGGATGACTTTATCTAGGGTACACTAGTATAGCTTGTTTAAAAGGAGGTCCATTGTTAAGTAATATATCTGGAAAATGCTTTAGAAGAGAAATCACATACCAGCCATTGTATAAAATCCATAAGGATGCTCTTCATAACCAAACATTTCACGTAGTTCTTCACCGTAAAATTTGTAAATTAGGACCCCTAACGCAGCCACAATCTGTTGAACCAATTCATCAATTCATATACAAATCGAATGGGAAGGAGATTCTATACTTGTATCGACTGAAAGCATAATTTATAAATAAATAAATATAAATCAAATTGACCATCAATATGCTGTTAAGTTGAACCAACAAGTTGCAAGCTTATGGTGTATCCAATAAAGGAGGTAAAATACAGATGAGAACTATACCAGCTGAACTATTATGAAGATGAAAGCATGATCCCTTGCAACAAGGAGCTGATATTTCAATCTCAACCACCAGCGATCAGCTGGGACATTTGCCCTCAATAAGAATCTTGCTCGACATTCTGTACAGTGAGCAAACGCAAAGCCCTCCTGAGAGTATGATGCACGTAAAACACAGCGAAATTACGTTAGTAAATAACATAATGTTCTCTCCACCCATTTGTAAGTGATTAATAAAAATTGTTA
Organism: Silene noctiflora; assembly: GCA_009801015.1. Lineage (NCBI taxonomy): Eukaryota > Viridiplantae > Streptophyta > Magnoliopsida > Caryophyllales > Caryophyllaceae > Silene > Silene noctiflora. Next base: position 32,373 of record VHZZ01007780.1, read on the forward strand.
ATCACCTAAGTTCACAAGAAACCTGCTTCTAGAATATAGTGCACAACATACACGACTAGAGGAACTAAAGGCGAAAACTGTAACATATTCAACTTAACAACCTTCCTAGTCACTGAAGAAAGAAGTTGTTCCTGCTATTAAGAAAATCTGAAAATATCAAAGGTCTAAAGTTTTTTTGCTGATAAATAAAGAGATTAGAAGCCAAGAAAAGGGGAGGGTGATTGTGATTCCCTCCCTTGATTAATTGTAGCCCTGTAGGGAGAAATAAGATAATGTTAAAAGCAATGATGAACCAAAAGAGGAAAAGGGGTCCTCAGATAATAACTTTTTCGAGTAACAAAATATCACATACCATCTGATTCATCGTAGCGACAAAAGGTCTTCAACTAGTAATATTTTATTTTTATCATAAGCTCAGAAATTAGTAAAGGGTATAATGGAATCCAAATCTTTGTTGTCATGGTGGATTGGTATGCGCAAAATTTCAAGATCAACTAGAGAAGTTGAAAAGGTGTATTACTGAGTTGTATCATCTCCATCACAAATGACCAAACTAATGTAGTGTTTAAGATGAAATGGAAATAAAGATGTCAAGAGGTGAAATAGCGAGGATTTTCTCATATTAAATCCTCAAAAAATCAACCATCATTTTTATTTTCTTGAACTAAGATCAACCAAAAACTATTTTTAGTCTTTTCTTGACCCAAGTTCATGTGGCAACGTTACTTCTATGATTCTCGTATACTTGATGCCACACACTACTATGATAAACATGAAATTTCGTAACAAAGACAGTCAAGTAATAAATTCCTTCAAGGGATTCATTTGATTATTACAATATCAAGTACCAAACAAAAAAAAAAAGTTTTATCAACCTGAAAGGGTTTGGAAAATATGTTCCTAGACTCCTATGTGTGACAGGTATCTGATCTAGATTAGAACTTTCACTAATGTAAGTATGTAACACAAACATTGTACCTTCGTGGATCTCCAATTGTCAAGACATGATCGATGAACGTATTTTTGGGTGCCTTTGCAATGGCATGGAGCAATTAAATCTTTTCCTGCCAACATATGATAATAATCAATTCCTTACATAAAAACATGAAAGATACATCATTTGTTTCATACTGCCACAAGGTCGTTCAAAATAAAATAAAAACGCAAGGCAAATTACAAATGCCAGTAGGTCTTTTAGATGAAAAAGGAAGAAAATAAAGATATTCGCAACCGGTTAAACACCTTCAATGTCGTCCAGACATATACGGCATTGTGGTTGTTCTGGATTTACTAAACTGCAATTCTCATCAGCATCTATCAGCTCGTTTACAACCACATCATTCTCATCTATAGTTCTGATTTCACAAAGAAGAGTATCTTCCTCGGACTCTTCCACAATGCGAGACTCCGATAAAATGGGTTCCATTTCGGAATTGTCTTCTCCATGACTCCCAGTTGATGCTAATTGCATGGCGGGGTATGCAGAGAATTACAGAGCATAAATCATCTCTTACTGCATTAAGCTTGCTAACCATTTCAGTTGTCAGCAAAGGAGAAACCTGCCACAAGAGGAGACAAAGTGTACCAGTGAAAGTGAATCTTCGGTACAAGCTTTCAACTGTACGACATAATGACAGTATGACAGAAATGCAAATAGAAAAATCTCAAAATGCCACCAAAGTAGAAGATCATGCAAGTAGTCTTAACCCAACTGTTACTGGGTAGTATAAAAAAAACTTCCATTCAGTCTCCTCCTAATCTTCACTCCCTCTCCTCACTCCAAAATAATACTGTTAAAAAGAAAGAATCAGACAAATAGGCTCTTAATTCCATTATGGAGTAGAATCTAACGATCATGATTTATGCAACACAGAGACAACATGATACGGGGAGGGTTGAGTGCATGCAAACTTTCCCATATAACAACACAAGGCCTATTTCCAAATTCCAAATGACCCACAACTGATGACGGAAAGTTGATCTACTACTTCATTAAATAGAAGTAAACATTTTTTTTACGCTTCATTTTGATATAGTCTACTACATCCTAAAGCCAAAATATCTGTATATCTTTTACTCCTTCGGAAATATACCTTCTTGTGTCGAACCACTTTCATCATGCATAGGACTAGCATTATAGTTTTACAGTTTACATCATTACTATGAACATTTAGTTATGCAAAATAAAACTTTCTACTTTTGGTAAATATGACAAAGTAATTAATTTTATTCCACTTTTACAAAATAATCGACATATATCATCATATGAATATTTTGCTTCCTAGCAAAAATTGGGATTGCCTTATTCCAAAAATGAATGTGTCACTTTCAAGCTTGGATTCCCATACTAAACAAGTAAGTGATACTTCCATTAACTCAAGAAGAACATTGCCTTATTCCAAAAGTGCAAGTGTCACTTTCAACCTTAGATTGTCATGTCAAACATTTAAGTGATTCATTTCATTCTCTCAGAAGGATTCTATCCCTTAGGCCCGGAGTAAAAATTTGCTCGAAATAGTTGAGTTGCCTCAATTCGAACAACAACAACTGTCTTATTCACTAAGCTATTATCAAACGCCGGATTAGCTAAGAAGCCAACCTTGTTCAGAAACTCATAACTCTCCTATCTAGCAAAACCTTGCAAACTTGAAAAAACAAAGTACCTAATTTTGTTCCATTTTACAAAATAGTTGACATATTTATCAGTATTTACCGACTCGCGGAAATTGACATTGCCTTATTCCAAAGATGTCAGCTCAAGCTTAGATTATCATACTAAGCAAGCAAGTGATTATTCCATTAACTCAAGAAGCATTGCCTTATTCCAAAAGTGTAAAGTGTCACTTTCAAGCTAACATTATCATGCTAAACAATTAAGCGATTCATTCCATTTTCTCAGAAACGATCTTATCTGGCTATCCCTTAGAAACGGAGTAAAAACTCGCTCGAGAAAGTCGATTTTGCCTCAAATCGAACAACAATTGTGTCTTTTTCACAAATTTACATCATAACACCAGATTTAGCTAAGAACTTCCTTGTTCACTACTACCTCATAATTCTCTTAACTATCAAAAACCCTAAATCTTCGACATATCATGCAGGAATTAATCTAAAAATGATAATAATGCATCAATAATCTCAATCAAACACAGCAGATACACAATTCAGCATTATAAAAACGATCATCACATTAATTAATACAGCATCAGATTAAGAAATCGAATTAAATTCACTAAAACAGTAAAACCTAATAATTCAAGAACGTGTATAAAACGAGAAAGAAAACGATACAAAATGATGAATTACCAGAGAGACATCGCCATTGTTGGACCTTCAAGCTGAAACAACAATGGAGGAAAAAGTATGATCTAATAGATTACGCGGAGAATAAAGAAGAAAGAATTAATAGATTAATGATTGATTAATGGAGATTAGCGAGAATTTGGAGGTGATTAGTGAGAAACCAAATAGAGCTAAGCGAAGAGGGGAGAGACAGGGAGAGAGATAATAATACGTTGAATTATCAACCGAAGGTCAACACATAATATCAACTGATCATGCTGTTCCGTATTTCTTAAGGGTCTGTTTGGATACAGTTTTAGGAGGGAGGGGGAGTGAGGGGAGGTGGAGTGAGGTGAGGGGATGGGAGGTGGAGTGAATTGTGGTTGTTTGGATAACAAAAATGATGAGAGGGAAATGGAAGGGGGGAAGGAGGGTGATGGGGGAATAGATGGATTATGCTTATGGATAATGGAAATTGAAGGGGAAGAAGGAGGGAGATGAGAGGTCAAACAAAGTTTTCCTTCCAAATCTTGCCACTCATGGAAAGATTATGGTTTGTTCAATAGGAGAGAAATTAAATCCCCTCATTTCACTCCCCCTCCATTCCCCTCCTTCCATATTTTGTATCCAAACAAAGGAAAATGAATCCCTTCTTTTCTCTCCCCTCCCTTTCTCTCCAATTCACTCAATCCAAACGGACCCTTAGGGTTGGTTTAAAGGGTCGGTGGTTTTAACTTGGCTCATTTATTCGAAAGGATGAGATATATTGATCTTATCTAAAGGACTAAAGGATCAATGTAATTTTCTTACCATATTAAAAAAAATGTTGTTCCATATTTGAAGCTATGAGCGCGAAAATATAAGGCCCGTTTTTTTCAACTGAAAAGAGTTGAATTGAACTGGATGAAGTTAAATTGAAGTAATCTAAAGTATACGGGTTATACTGAAAAGAGTTGAATTGAATTGAAATATACTGAAATTAAGTCCAAAGAACAGGGTCTAAATAAGAACTTTTTAACGGGACAATTTTATCTATTAATTTAATGTTTGAAAATGTGAAATTGATTTTGTAACACCCCTTTCTTACCCGGCCAAGGTAATCAAGAGATGTCATCATCTCGGTTTCCCACGACAATTAAATCGGAATTACTAATAAGAAACACTTTATATAAATAACATGTTTAGTAAATTACGTAATTAATAAATGAATGACAATGTAAACTATACAACATATGACTCAACTATGTCATCTACCAACTATACGACTCGATTCCAAGTCTGGAACTCGTCCCGTCTCCCGCGTGATACCAAAACCAAACCTGTAACAAACTGCTCCCAATATGATCGAAAATATCATATGGATAAACACAGGTCACCCCGGAAATAGGTGACAATTACACATAGCCACACACAGTCAATTTCGATAATATAAACAATCACAAAAGACAATAGGCACGAATATGAAATGCAATATGAATGTACAATAACAAGTCTCCAATCACCACTACTCCGCAACCAACACACCGGTATTAGGAACACGTCCACAACATCACAACCGGTGACGACACCGCAGCACCACCCACCAAACAGTCGGACCGCAGTCCGTAAAAAGGTAGTCGGGACACGCCCGTGGTACCGAGTTCGGCGCTAACCGGACCCCTGCCAGACGACGTGCCCTAACCACATGTGTCTCTCCATGACTCAAGTCATTAATGTGCACATCCCTTTTGGAGTGGAAAGCTCCAAAAGGCGACCCAAGCGTAAGACGGTCTCCCAACCGCCTTACGTCTCCTCAACAACAAGTATCACCACTACAACTCCTTCAACAATCTCCAACATGTAACACAAACACATGTATGCAATATGAAATGCGATATACCGAATATATGACTCCTCATGAGACACGCTTTCCAAACATGCCATGAATGTATCAATTCCTCAATTATCCCGACTCGCGAGTCGTCACAAATCAACATCTTGTTATAATGCATTTCTGATACACATGACACTAATTACCATTCTCAATTACCAAGGTCAATGCAATACTACTTCTATCATGAAATTTAAGTGACAATATGCATACAAACACACATTTATATTATCAAAACCGAGTAAAATTAACCTACCTTTTAGCAATCTTCATAAGTTACTCGAATCCAACATGATTCCGTCTCATGAAACCACCTCATCCTATACAAACCATGTAACGACTACCATAATACTTCTTATACTATTCTACAACACAAAACCCCTTATTATTACTCATTAATTACCCATATTACTTATACTAATTGTAACACCCTCATCTATCAAAGTGTCTTACCAAGGCCTACCTTAGCAAATGGAGATGCTACTATCTCGATTTCCTGAGGTAGTACGCATCAAATAGACAATGAAGAAACCTAACACAACATTAAACGATTTAAATTATTACAAAAGAATCCCCGAAGTCCAAAAACCAAAATCAACAATACAATCTCTGACAAAAAGTTAGCTATAACTAAGTGGCAGCAAAAACTAGCTAGACTCGTGGCTCATCCGTCCGTCCCGTACAAGCTCAACTAGTAAACCTGCTAGAAATCTGCTCATCATTCCCCAATGGATCACCGAGAGTTCACAACACAAAATAGGGGTCAGTCAACTGATCATCACACAAGCAATAAAAACATAACAATAATACAATCAATCGCCATCCACCGATCAGTACTCAATACAACCGTCTGAACTCAGTCAGACCTGCCAGGTTACCCATCGCAACAGGTACTCACACCGCCAATGGGAGACCGCAGCCTTACCACCTCAACCCTACTCATCGCAACGAGTGTACCCAGATCATTAATGTGCACATCCCCCTTGTGACGGGAGCCACAAGGGGCGAACAAGGGGGTGAAGACCATCTCCCGACAATGGCTCCACAATCCATACAACCAACTATGATACTCATAATCCAAACATTAGAATACAATCATACACAAAACCATAAACATAAAATACACACAGATGGCCGAGTAGGAAAACCCTACCTTATTCGGGTTCCGCGACAACAACAAGGTGTCTAGAATCTCTCCTCTACAAATCTGTCACCTAACAAGGATAATCAATAAATACCATATCACAATCATTCACAACTAACTTAACAAAACCCTAACCTAATCCAACCTAGGGTTTCAAATATCATAACAATTACAATCTAGCGGAAGCGAACTTAATGAAAAACTAACACACGAAAGGAAATCCGACAACAAGGACTAGATCCCGCTTACAAGGTGATTAGAGTGATCGGGGAGGAGATTTGAGAAGTGTTTAGGTTAGAAAAATTGATTATGAAATGCTTTGACGTAATATATATAATCTCGTATCACTTTAATCAGACCGCGAAAAAACGACTCGTCAGACCGGATACTCGGTCGAGTACCTGACATACTCGACCGAGTACGCCATACTCGACCGAGTATTTCGAATACTCGACCGAGTGCTCACAGGTTGTAGCCTGCCATAAAACACCCGACAGCCTACTCGACCGAGTTCCTCTACTCAGAAGTCGAGGTATTATAGTCTTTCCTCCTTAAAAGTGAACTCCGTCCTCGAAGTTCACACCAATATCTGTAACATACATAAACCAATTATGACCCAACAACTCGAAAACTACCAACAAACCCCATACACACCAAACCATACTCACCACCCAACTCAAATCATAGAGAAACTGGCCTCAAAACTACCCAAAAACACATGTGATCATCTCCTACCCCCCCCCCCCCCCCCCCCCCCCCTCAAAAGACAAAGGTTACGACCCCGTAACCAAACATACCTTATCAAAGAGATGTGGATAGAGCTCCCTCACTGCCTCTTTCCGTTCCCATGTCGCTTCTTCCACATTGTGATTGGACCACAACACCTTAAGCAAGACGGTCTCACCATTCCTTGTTTTGCGCACCTTGCGGTCTAAGATCTCCTTTGGCACTTCCACATAAGTGAGTGCCTCATCGAGCTTAATGGTCTCCACCTCAAGCACATGAGATGGATCAGTCACATACTTCCGAAGTTGTGAGATATGGAATACTTATGAACCCAATTAAGAGCCGGTGGTAAAGATAGCCGATAAGCAACCTCGCCGATGTAACACCCCCACTTACCAAGAAAGCTTGTACTAGACCTTCCCTGACAACCAAGGGCGCTACCATCTCGGTTACCCGAGATAAGTACATATCAAACTGACCATAAAGGAACAACACTTTATTAATTACATTTTATGTGGACANCGGTTACCCGAGATAAGTACATATCAAACTGACCATAAAGGAACAACACTTTATTAATTACATTTTATGTGGACAAAACATACAAAGCTACATCATTGTACTAGTACAACTAGGGACTCTAACATGGCTATACTGGTAACTGCGTTAGCGATCCCCCATCCCCAAACAGGAACATCACAGACAAGCATCCAAAACGGCATTTAAACCTGCAAGACAGACTGCTCACCACCCCCGAATGGATCATCACAGTTTTTAAAACATTAAACGGAGTCAGTCAATTGAACAACGATATACAATCAGTAATGCAAACAGAACGTAACAGCACCACACCAACATCATCAACACACAACAAGTAACCGACTACACACCGAAGTATGTAGCCTTGCCAGTGGAAGACCGTATCCAACCAACCACAATAACCCAAGTCCCTTAATGTGCATATCCCCCCTACGCTGAGAGAACGTAGGAGGCGAACAATAGGGGTGAGACCACCTCTCATAATGGCTCACAAACAATATCACAATCACAATACCGATCACACCCAACTCCAACATCCACCATACCAACTCTGCCATCACAATACCATCACAATCATAGAATCACATCATAAAGCACAGCACAATACCGTCACATTAATACGCATACAATTATACAGTCAACTGAGTAGGAAATATTACCTGTACCGCATTCCAAGTAGCATCAATCATTAATTCAATCACACGAGCATCGCATACTGACATTAATACCTATAACAACAGTACGACTCGATTACGCTCAACCATAACCCTAACCAAAGACATGCAGACGGTGACGGTGACTTACCTTATCGTACGGTCGATTGACTAGGTCGGAGTCAGCGTAAAATTCCATTCCCGTGATAGACTCCTAGATATAGGTTAACAAGGTGAAGGATGAGTGGAAATGAGAGATGTGTCGATTTAGGGTTTTGGGGAAGGAAGGGAAGAGAAATAAATAAGAAACGATTCTGGAAATTCTAACTTACGTGTATTAATATGCTGATCACGACACACTCGGTCGAGTGCCAACACACTCGACCGAGTCCCCTGCACTCGGTCGAGTGCACCACACTCGACCGAGTGCCACCCACTAGATCGAGTCCAGAGTCAACAATGACTTTGTCCTGACGATTAAGGTCACACGAGTCAACTAAAGTTAGTCTACGGATCCTCCTAAGGGACGGGTATTACAGTCTTCCCCCCTAAAAAGAGAACTTCGTCCCCGAAATTCAACTCCCAACCCCCACGGTTGACAAATCCTAAGGCTCAACTGATAAGGTCCATTACAACTGCGACTCAACTAACCATCACCATCTGTAGTCTCAATGCTACGCCAACACCATCCTTCCCGTTTGCACACATCACAAGACAGTTCTTATCATATTATCAACATAAACATGTTACATGTAGACACCATCACTAATCCCATAGTTGTATCCTCAATAACATAACATTGCCAATCATATAATATTATCAACAACATATATTATTTTTTTTATTTTTTTTACATACAACAGACAACGTAACCGAATACCATCACGATACACCCACCCAGCACAATAAATTTCGCATGTGTTGTAGCATAACGATTCACAAAATTCTCCACGCGCGCAACGCACTCTACCCCCCTTAAAATGAACTTCGCCCCCGAAGTTCACCTTCTGATCATGCAAGATCACGGCTCAGTGGTACCATATCCCACAACGGAGTCAACATCGGGTTGGTCAAATAGTCAAGGTCAAGAAGCATAGCTTTTGTTCATACAATTCCCCCCTCCCCCCAACCCCATAATTTAGGTCTCAAGCTAACTTCATATACATATATACATATTCTGCTTGTCATCAACATATAACATGTGTTAAGACCACACGCAACAAAAGAACAGAATACTAAGCTGAACTGCAGACACTCGGCCGAGTTAATAACACCCCAAGAGATTGAGAAGAAAGTTATACCACATCGGGAAAATAAGGAGCTTATGAGATGTTTATAAAGGATTTCACCCACCACTTAGTAATAAGGCCTTGTACTTTTGGGCTTAAGTGAGGATAAATAATGGGCCCAAAAGTACACATCTCATCTTATTGAGATTGTGTTACGACTATGGCGGGTCGGGTTGTTATAGATGGTATCAGAGCAACCCTGCGACCGTGTGGTGAGCCTGTGGTCAGGAGGACTCGGGTCACACACCTAGCGGGGGAGGATTCTGGGCYTGGCTGCGGTCARSTTTRAGGCACAACGAGAACGTTGTGTTCTTTAAGTGGGGGAGTTTGTAAMACCCCAAGAGATTGAAAGGAAAGTTGTCCCACATCAGGAAAATAAGGAGCTTATGAGATTTTATAAAGGATTCCACCCACCACTTAGTAACAAGGCCTTGTACTTTTGGGCTTAAGTGAGGATTAATAATGGGCCCAAAAGTGCACATCTCATCTTATTGAGATTGTGTTACGACGATGGCGGGTCGGGTTGTTATAGCCGATTCGATCCAAAATCTCATACATGCCTATAAACTTCTGGCTCAATTTCCCTCACTTTCCGAACCTCATAACGCCACGCATGGGTGACACTTTCAAAAGAACCTTGTCACCTACCTCAAACTCAATGTCTCTGCGATCTGCATAGCTCTTTGCTGATCCTGAGCCGCCTTCATCTTCTGCCGAATTAACTGGGCCTGCTCAATCATATCATGTATCATTTGTGGTCCTAAAACCACAGCCTACGAATTATCATCCCAGCAAACTGGACTTCGGCACTTCCTCCCATACAATGCCTTAAAAGGTGTCATCCCAATACTTGTGTGATAGTTGTTGTTATAAGAGAACTCAATCAGATCAAGTCGGTCTTCTTAACTCCCACCAAACTCCATCACACAAGCTCTGAACATGTCTTCCAAGGTCTTGATGGTTCTTTCAGTTTGACCATCAGTCGCAGGATGGAATGTCTTGCTCATATTTAAGGTAGTCCTCGTCTACTCTTGCAACTCTTGCCAAAATCGAGATATGAACCTCGCATCTCTATCCAACACTATGTCTTTTGGTATCCCGTGTAGTCGTACCACATGCTTTCTGTACTTATTAGCCAACTGAACTTTACTCCAAATGTCTTTCATTGGAATTAAATGTAACACCCACATACACCAAAGTGCCTTACCAAGGCCACCTTTGTATAGAGGTGCTACCATATCGGTTTTCCGAGGCAATGATAATCAAATAGACAATAACGAAACATACTTTAATAAGTGAATTTAAATTGTTTACAACACAAAACCAAAACTGTTTTAACCAAAAGATACATCCGTCTCAAAAGTGTAACAACTAAACTAATAAAACTCTGACACAGCGGAAGACTTATAAATCTCGTGGTAATCGCCCAGCTATCCCATGCGTATATGCCATACCTGCTCAATAACTGCTCACCACCCCCGAATGGATCACCACAGTTTTTAAAACATTTAAACGGGGTTAGTTACTCACAACACAAACCAAATACAGAACACAACACAAAGCACACCAACTCCTCCATTACACCATATCATCGACTACACACCAAGGTGAGTAGCCCTGCCAGTGGGGGACCGCAGCCATTCTCACCTAAGCCTCGCTCATCTTATCCGAGCGAAAACCCATATTCATTAATGTGCACATCCTCTCCTGTGGCGGGTTCCACATAGGGCGAATCAAGGGCGTGAAGTCACTCCCGCAAGTGACTCCACTCAGCCGAGGACGCACCTCGCAACATAGAC
>VHZZ01007781.1:41132-51937 GCA_009801015.1 Silene noctiflora
AATAATAATAATAATAATAATAATAATAATAATAATAATAATAATAATAATAATAATAATAATAATAATAATAATAATAATAATAATAATAATAACAATAACAAAGTAATTAGGGTTAGTAATTAGTAAATTTCCTAATAATTTTCTAAGACTATCTCTACTAGTATAAATACAAGACTTGACCTTTCATAATTCACTTTTAATTTTACAATATCACAAATAATTGGTGAGAGAGGGAAATCTAAAGAAAGGAAAAAGGGATCCATCTCAACTAATCGACTCAAGGTAATATTCTAAAACCGCCTCATAATATATTCGTCTTGTAATTATTATAACTCGTAAATTAAATCACCACCAAACTAGCTGCTGTCGTGAGATCGTCGGGTACCACCAAGGGAACTTTGTTGACCACCAGGGACCTGATGGGAAGGGTGCTTCAGGCAAGTTGTTTATGGCGGCTGTTTCGCATTAAAACACGGGTTTAAACCCTTTTCTGTAACTCGACCAGACTTGGACCTGGGTTGGTTGGACTCGGGGTGGTTGGTCGGTCGTCATGGAGGCGTTTGGGTGATTAAGGTGGTGGCTTTTGCAGTGGTCGCCTGAATTTGTTTAAGGGTTGGTTGTTGTTGATTTGGCTGTAAACCGTGGTATGCAAGGGGAATTCAATCACCTTATGCGACTAAACTTCAACCTGGGTTTGGGTTGTTGCCAGTGGCTCCACTGTGGGTTAGAGGAGACCACGGTGGTGGCTGTTGATGGCAATTGGTGGTTTTATGGCTATTGGGTTGTTTGTTTATACGGTTTCGTATGACTTAGGACTGCTGTTTATTCCATATTTTCGAACCCCTAGACTCGACTGGTAGGGTGGTTGGGATAGTGGATATGTTAACCATTGTCTGAGGTGGTTGGTGGTGGCTGTAGTGTCTCATGGTGGTCGTTGGTTCATCTTAATCCCTCTAGTTTATCTGTTGCGATTGCGGTTGTTTTTTTCTTAATGCGTTGGTCTTAAGATGGGTTTATGCTGGTTGTTAGTGGGGGCGTTGAGGCGACTACAGGTGACTAGCGGTGGAGTGTGGTCGTGGTGACGCAGTGGTGGTGTTGGTCCGGTAGTTGGGACAGGTTTGGTTCGAGTTTTGGGAGGTTGAAATCAAGAATGGTTGGGTTTCGTATGGGTGTTTGATTAAGTGGGTTTTGCGGAAATTTATGCAGTTAATTGGGGTTTTCGTGGGTTAGTTGGGTGGACTAAACCATGGGTTGACCAAATACGTTTACGGGGTACTAATTGAGTTAATTTGGGTAAGTTTATAAGACAGTTTTGTAATTCATTAACTATATAAATCGTAATGTTAATTCATAATTTAATAAGTTGAATATGTAATTGGATTGAGTAGTAATTGAATGTAATTAATATTTGATAGGTTAAGGATTCGTGGAGGAATATTATTGATTGGATTATTATTTTAGCTGCGTTAATTGGAGTATTGCTAAAGAGGTAGGATATCTATTCAATTAATGTGTCTATGCTTTATATTTTATGTGGTTGATTGGATTATTGATTGGGGGAATTTTATGATGATTGTGATATTCATGTTTGACATATTATTGATTATTGAGATTATACGATTGGATTGGTTACTATCCTTGCTGCATTTAGTTACATTCACTGGCATATATTGTACGGGATATGTATTATTTTGTATGCCTCAGGCTGTTCTGCAGGACATGTCTCTGGGTGCTTTCGGTGTCTCAACTTCGTGACGAGACAATTGTATACCCCGGTCCAGGGATTGGCGGGATGAATGGGAGTCTCGGAGGTGATGGGAGTATCGGAGGATGGCCAATTGCATTCATTTAGCATTACATTATTGTGTATATATTCTATTCAACCGTTCGGTTGACAGTGTATTCTCTAAACACCTGTGATGAACCAATTATTGGGGAGCAGATTGACTGACAGGTTCTTGACTAAGCTTCTGGGGAGCAGGGCGTGAGGACTTTAGCCAGTTTTGGAGAATGGACTTAGAGTCTAAATCACTCAGTCTTAGATAGATAATAATATTCAGACTTTATATTTATTCCGCTACGTAATTTGTAAACTTATTATTAAAATTCTTTATTTATTTAAGTTGGACCAATGTAATAAGTCACTATTCAGTAAATTTACTTAAAGTACTGTGGTTTGTAATCTTTGTTATTTACTGCCTCGGGACACCAGATGAGTAACAGTCTTATTTATCTAGGAATGTCTTGCTATAGACTCTTGGATAAATGAGGGTGTTACAAAGTGGTATCAGAGCGAACGATCCTCAGGCCTAACCAATGTACAATAATGAACCTAGGTGAGTCTAAATAAATGAACCCATGTAGAAACTGTTAGGAGCCCCTCTAAGTACGGTTAGGAAAGCGCACCTAATTCATACCATGGCCCTTTCAGTTTTGAACCGCTTACCTTGAGATGGAATACGAGCGTGGGTACTTATAATAGTAGTGCCTTATTAAAATTTTGTTTGCCTTAAAATTTGGTTGTCTTAAGATAGAAATTTTTTAACCTTACTTGCAGGATGCGGATTGAGGTAAGTTTATGCGATGGCATGAGATTGGCCTAAGGCCATTTATTGGTTGAATGTTGTTTGAATATTTTACAAAATTGAATTACTACATGGTATATGTAATAATTAGAATTCATAATTGGGATAATGTTAATGAGTTATGGGACGATAAAAATTTAATGTAGGCTACGGGGGAAATGAGCACAATTCGTTTTAGTAATTAAATAAATGTTTTACATGTATGCCTACGTGTTATATGAATTGAAGTAGGTTATCATGTCTAGTGATATGCGGCTTATGTGACCCCGAGACCATGCTAGATAATGTTAATAAGTTATGGGACGATAAATATTTAATGTAGGCTACGGGGGAAATTAGGCAGAATGGTCATGTGTATTAATCACCGTGGTTGGCTGAGCACGGCCTTGTTCGGTCAACCACAAGTTGTTTTGGTTGCAGGACCCTTCTTTTAAACCACTTGACCAAATTTCTGAGCAAGAGCTTATGTTTGTTTTATTCTTCTTATTTAGGTAATCCAAAATGCCACCAAAAAAATCAACCCCACCTGTTATGTCCGCTGAGGAGATTGAAAGACTACTTGAGATGAATAAAGCCTTGACTGAGGCGCTGAAAGGTAGAAAAGAGGAGACTAGTCCTGCTAAGATTGGAGCTTCCATAACCAAATATAACCCAGCTAAATATGACGGTATTGGAGAACCATCTTTATTGGGTGATTGGTGTAGGGAATTCGATAACATATTTGAGTTAATAGCTTGTTCTAAAAATATGATGGTGGATCGGGCTACTTTTTATCTGAGGAGTAAGGCAAGTAATTGGTGGAGTAGGGAGAAGGAGACTGTGAGGGATGCTTTTGCGCTGAGTGATGCCTCCTTGTGGATTCGACCCTGACTTACCGCTAGTTATTTGTTAGTAGTAGTATAGGATTAACTTGATTAGGAGATATGATTAAATCCTTATAAGTAATCTCTAAACACCTGTGATGAACCAATTATTGGGGAGCAGATTGATTGACATGTACTTGACTAAGCTTTTGGGGAGCAGGGCGTGAGGACTTTAGCCAGTTTTGGAGGATGGACTTAGAGTCTAGATCACTCAGTCTTAGACAGATAATAGTATTCAGACTTTATATTTATTCCGCTGCGTAATTTGTAAACTTATTACTAAAATTCTTTATTTATTTAAGTTGGACCAATGTAATAAGTCACTATTCAGTAAATTTACTTAAAGTATTGTTGTTTGTAATCTTTGTTATTTACTGCCTCTAGACACCGATATGAGTAACAGTCTTATTTATCTAAGAATGTCTTACTAAAAACCCTTGGATAAATGGGGGTGTTACAGAAGATGTACACTTACTTTAAGTTAATTTGAAAGTTACCTGCTATTTATTTCAATAATAACTTTGTTTTTAAATTAACGTGATGATCAACTTTTCTATTAATAAAAACTCGTTTTCGAAATAGAATTATGTGAAATTTGTCGATCGTGGCTATGACTCTAAGCATGAGTGGCAGAAGAAGGTAACGAGACGGATTACCTCCCTTACTAATGGACTCAAATATGCAAAGAAAAAGCCACACGGGTCCCCGCTACTTGGTGGGAGTTGCTCGGGACTAGGAAAGAATCAGATCCCAAATTTGCCAAAATTTCTAAAATAAATAAGGTAAATAGAAGGTCGGGTGGTAAAGATGGGAAAGCATTAGGCACCCACACTCTAGGTCGGAAGAGTTGATCTGAAGGAATAGGTAAGTATTGTATATTTATTTTTTTCACAAATTGGTTAATTTTAATGATTGCCGAATATAATCAATTTATGTTTTTATGCTACTTTCTGGGTGATTCGGTCTTACCATACAAGTTGTTTGAGAAGACCAAGAAAAACAAGCATGGCGCTAATGAGACAAACGTAAGTTTTTCTAATCGATTTAATGTTTATTTTTCTTAGAAAGAACGGTAATATTTATTGTATTTAATTTTCAAATATATATCATTTCTTCCTTATTTGTTGTTTTTTCAGGCCGCTTACAAGGAACACATGAGTCAACCAACCCCCACTGGAGAAGCTCCAGACGAGTTCCAGTCAAACTACAACGTTGTCAAGGGATTTGTTAAGAAGTCGAGGCTATTCGGGACCGAAGAGAAAGGGGTCGAAGTGTGGTATGAACCTCCTTGTAACAAAGGTACTCGTTGATCTTTATCTTATGAATCTAGCATGGTTTCTCAATTCGCAAATGCGAATACTCAACCCAAAGAGCAGTTAAGAAAAATAGAGATGGATCCACAAAGTGAGCGAGCCGCACAAGAAGTTCTTGAAGAACGAGTTCGTACCACTCAAGATCAAGTTCATCTCAAGAGCGACCAAATGGAAGTCATGCAAAAGGCTTGGGCTGAGATGTAGACATATCTTCCCTCGGGCTCGTGCTCAGGTTTCCCTACGCAACACCGTAAAGACGACTTTGCAGATGACAGGCATGGCTTTGGAGTTAGTGGTCCCGTTGAGCCTATAGGTTAGTATTGTCTATGTTAGTATGTTAGTATTATAAGCCTTTCTCTTAGGTTAGAAACTTATGGCGTTGGCTTAATATTTTAGTTGTTATGTAAAAGATATTGCTTATTTTTATCTTAGTAAGATGTTGTACGAATTTCACAAAATTTTCTATGTAAGGAACTTTGATTTCCCAATCGTGTTCTGTTTTCTTTAGTTATTTCGCTGACTACTGTTGATTCCCACTTCTACGATCGACATAAAAAAGGATTCCCCTTCCCGGTCGACGATTGTATTGGTTTATTGTAGGTTTTGTTTATGTTCGATTTTCTTAAAACGATGAAAATGAGCATTGTGGTTGGGCAGCAAGTTGCTGTTTCCAGGCCTGTATTTTTCAAAATCCGCGAGGAAAGTCAACCCTTTGTTGACGATTCTGACGGAAAATCCGTCAGGGACGTCAACATAAAATTGACTTTCCTGACGGATTTTCCGTCAGAATAGTCAACAAAGGGTTGACTTTCTGTCAGACCCAGAGGAGAGTTCTGACGGAATTTCCGTCAGTAATTGTTGACTTTAATGACGGATTTTCCGTCAGCAAGGTCAATTTTATATTGACTTTCAGCTCAATCCCAGATAATATGTTTAACGGATTAGCCGTAATAATTCGTCAGTAAAGCGGATTACTGACAGAAACGTCAGGAATGTGTTTATGTGACGAATCATAGTACGCGCTTTCCTGACGGAATTCGGCCGTCAGTTATTCTTGTTTTCTTTGTAGTGATTTAACCTATCTAATCCCACTTATATATAATTTAGGGTTATTTAATGACAATAATCCAACATAAGCCTCTCCTTCCCCATTTAATTCATTCGGCCTATTGATTATCCCATATTAATCTGTCGTTTGCTATCATTAATCTTATTTTACACCAGCTTTTATGTTTATTGGTTGTAACCTGCCAATATTACTTATTAGCATGTTTCCCTCATTTTTATTTTTATTTTTAAGATTTCACCTTTCTCTCACCTTCATCTTTCTAAGCTCTTCCTTCATCTTCAACTTTTTTTTTCTCGCTTTCTTCTTCCATCTCCATCTCATTTACCATATTTCCCCTCACAATGAAGAAAAAAAGAGTGAAGAATTGAGAATTAAGACCACAATAAATGACTAACACCACAAATTTTCAAAATTAGAAAAGTCACATACAATTACAAGCTTAAAACACAATTATCAATCACATTGTTAGCAAAAAAAGTACCAAACTTTCACACTAAAAAACCCCCACAAATTAAAATTATCAACTCATAATAATATTTCATCATTCTTCTTCTTCATTTTCTTCTTATTGGGTAAAAGAACCAAGAAAATTCATGATGCTAAATTACCTTAGGGCAAATCAACAATGTATGATAAATTATTAAAATAAAAAAGAACCCAGAATAAAAAAAAAATGATATAAAGTCGAAGTGATTGATTGATAAAAATACAAAACAAGTTGAATATATGGGTGAATAATTGTAGGAAGAAGACATGTAAGAGATGGAAAAAGTAATAAGGATTAATGTAAGAGATTAAAGTATGTTTGAATTGTTTATTGTGTTTCATTTGTAATTGTGTGTATTTCTGATGAGCTTAGTCAAATTGCAGGGAGTTTCGAGAGGGTATGGCCAATTACGGGATTGAAGTATGAGGTGAGTTGGATTTGATGTTGGTGAATTAAAGTGGGTGTTTATGGGGAATTATTGTAACGAAATGTTTAATTGAACATAATTGATTATGAGAATTAGAAAAACAAAAACTCATGGAAGATGTAGATGAAGGAAATAAATTAGGTGAAGAAATATGAAAGAGGGAGGTGAAGAAAGATGAAAGACGACATTTAAAATATAGGGGTGACCTGTTTAACAGGTTTTCCTTTTAAAAGATTAAAATAAGATAAATGATAACAAACAACAGATTAATATGGGATAATCAATATGATGGCTTAAATGGGGAAGGGGATGCTTCGGTTAGATTATTTTCATTAAATAACCCTTCTATTTAACCCTTCTATTTAACCCTAATTACTCCCTCCATATTTATTAACTCCCTCCATATTCTTTCCTCTCATCACTATCCCTCCCACCACCTTTCGTTGCTCCCTTACTTCTCGACAAATCTCAGATTTCGACCGACCCAGATTCCGACAAGCACCAAGTAAACACTCCTAATTTCCCGACACCGCCATTACTCCGGCGAGTTAACCCACCACCCAACAACTCCACCACCCATTCGTCTTTCTCCTCCTCAACACTTGCACGAACTCCCTCCTTGTCCTCCAGCCACCACCAACAACATCACCCACTCGTCGCCACCAACACCCACTCATTTTTTTCAGAAGTATTATTGTATTTTTTTCAGGTCTATATTTTTCCAAATCTCGTTTTTTGGGTTTGTTAGAGGTCTGGGGTGGTGTTAGTAGATAATGGTGGCTGCTGATGATGGCGGTGATGGTGGCATCAGGTGGTGGGAGATGTCGATGACGTTTTAAGTTTCCTAAGAAATTTGGTGGAAAAGTTAATCTCACAACCCCAATTGCTTAGTCCTTCTTTTATTTCCTAAAAACTGGCCCACATGGTTTAATCCTTTGCTTCATGGTTATTGAGCCATTTACAAATGGGAACATCATTAAAAAACGAAAGGAGTATTAATTACTAGTATAAAGTTTTTACCATCACCAAACAGTCTTTTTGTAACACCTCATATATTCGGCCAAGACAATTGAAAGGTTACCATCTCGGATTCTCGAGGTAGTGATTCAGAGATACAATCAAGAATCATTTATTATAAATGATGGTTTAGTGTATTACATAAACGTAAACAAATGAACAAATGAATACAAGTCATACTACAACGACCCTCTAAAAAAAGATATCTCATGCCGACTCAACTCCAAGTCTGAAGCTCGTCCTGTCTCCCGTGTGACACCAAATCAACTTGTACATAACTTGTTCCCCATATGATCGGAAATATCATATGGATCAACACAGGTCAACCCCGAAATAGGTGACAATTTACACATAGCCACAAACGGTTAGTTTCAATAATATAAACATATAAGACACGACATATGAAATACGACTATGCCACACGACAATTATTTGAATGAGAACTCAGTTCCACCAACACCATACCGGTACCGGGACACACCCAGACGTACCCACAACTCGGTGACGGCACCGCAGCACCGCCCACCAAAACAGCCGGACCGCAGCCCATAAAAAGGAACTCCGGACACACCGGTGATACCAGGCCCGAGAACTACTCGGATCCCTTGCCAGACGACTTGACTCAACCGCACGTGTCCCTCCATAACTCAATCCATTAATATGCACATCCCTCATGGGGTGGGAAGCCCCAAGAGATGACCCGAGCGTGAGACGGTCTCCCAACCGCCTCACGTCTCCATAAGAACGAGTAACATCGCCGTAACACCGTCAACACCCTCCACAAACACATATAACACAATATACATGACCCACAAAATAAATGCAATATACCACACATTATGCCAATTACCGACTCATTATCATACACGGTCCTCATTACGATATAAATATCAATTCCTCAACATCACCAACGGCATGATATAATAATACTGTAACACCCCCTTCTTACCCGGCCAAGGTAATGGGAGGACGTTACCATCTCGGTTTCCCCAGGCAGTGAATCAGAGATACAATCAAGAAACATTTATTATAAATAATAGTTTAGTGAATTATATAACCGTAAGACAAATGATAAATGTTAACTGTACAAACTAAAAGTCGACTACCATCTATGTCATCTATGTTACAGTACTCGACTCCGAGTCCAAAGCACGGCCCAAATCTGATCACGTCAGCAAGCAAAACCTGTACTCAACCTGCTCCCCATATGATCGGAAATATCTTATGGATTGACACAGGCCACCCAAGAAATAGGTGACAATTACACAGACACACAACACGTCAGTTTCAATAAATAATATAAGACACGACATATGAGATATAATTATGCAACATGACAAATATATGAATGAGACTCAGTTCCACAAACACCACACCGATACCGGGACATACCCAGACGTACCCACAACCCAGTGACGGCACCGCCCACCAAAACAGCCGGATCGCAGCCCGCAAAAAGGTACTCCAGACACACTGGTGGTACCGGGCCCGAGAGCGACTCGGATCCCCTGCCAGATGAAGTGACTCAACCTCACGTGTCCCTCCGTAACTCAAGCCATTAATGTGCACATTCCCCTCGGATTGGGAAGCTCTGAGAGGCGACCTGAGCGTGAGACGGTCTCCCAACCGCCTCACGTCTTCAAAAAAACGAGTAACACCACCGTACACCGCCAAAACCTCCACAAACACGTATAACACAATATGCATGACAAACACAATAATTGCAAGATACCATACAATATGCCAATTACCGACTCATCATGATACACGATCCCAATTACGATATGAATATCAATTTCTCATTATTGCCAACATCATGTTATAATAATGCATTTCTAATAACATATGAATTTACGATAAACAGGTTATAATGCAATGACACTCAATGACGACTCACATGACCATCCAAAAATATTTAAACCGGGTAGGATTAACCTACCTTTTAGCAATCTCGTCAAATAAACAAGCAAACGAATACAAATGCGCTCCTCCACAAAATCGGTACCTAATTACGATAATTAAATATAATTACAAACTAATCTAATTAAATTAAACACGTAATTAATCTAACATAATTATATTACTTAATATAATCAAATCCAAAACCCGATTCACCCACCCCCGTAACTCCCTCCTCACCCACGGCAGCCACTGCCACCGCGGCCACCACCACCCACCACGGTGGTCCACGGCCAGCACCTCCCCACCCTCTAGCAACAACCACGCACAACACCTCATGACAAAACTTATATACAACACATATTAAACACCCATAACCTCCACAAAAACAGCCACCACCACCACGGTGGTCACGGCTTGACCACATTCCCATGCCCACCACCAGCGGTAACACCCCCATACACCAAAGTGCCTTACTGAGGCCACTTTTGGCGTAAGGGTGCTACCATCTCGGTTTCCCGAGGCAATGTATATCATTAGAAAATCAAGAAACGTACTTTAAATAAATAGTTTAAACTGATTACAACCGTCAAACAAAACTGTCTAGCAAAATACATAAGATCCAAAAGGACAAACTGCCAAACTTTCAAAGTCTAAGAACTATCTACTAGACACGAACACAGCGGAAGCCTCTAACTCGTGATGATTGATAGTTTCATATACTGGATATAGTCATACTAATGCACTGATTAACAAATTAACTAGTGAGATCTAAGTGCATGCATAACAATAAAAGATATAAGGAAAAAATTTTTATTCTTACAATTGAGAATTTCGGTTGATAGGGCACAACCAAAGACTCCTTCTTTGATTGTTCTTGAGCTTATAATGAAATAGTATGATCCTCCTTAAGACCTCAAGAGTAGAAGCCTTCTAAATATGAAAACCCAAGACAAATCTTCCTTTAAATCTAGTATACTAATTTAACTAGTTAGTATAAAAGAAAACCTTAAATCACAATCAATATTTGATACTACAATAGTATTTGTTTCGGTTTATTTGTGATGAAAAATGAACAATTAAATTTTAGATCTTTATCATTTATTTGATGAGAATTAGAGAGGTTTTTGGCATGCAAAAAA
>VHZZ01007785.1:15615-34536 GCA_009801015.1 Silene noctiflora
TGCATAGGGAAGGGAGGCATGCATGCCTCTCTTATTGTACTCAATTTGTCTTCTCAAAACAATAGAGTGAAAGGTTACTCTATTAGGCAAATGATGGTGTTTTATTAATAAAATAAAACAATCACAAAACTCATTACCATCAAACCCCAAAACCTGTTTTCATAGTTAATATGGACTCCATTTTATTTTGTCAAATGTCACACATTATATAACATGTAATAATTATTATGTTATAAAACAATATAATGCATATTTAACATATTAAATATCATTACTTAATAAAATAAATTATACTTGACAAAATATATAGTAATTCACAATTACATATAATTAAAATGGATCATGTTAATATAATTCACAACATATTGTAATTATAATTAACTATTCATTCTTACTATAATTGTTTCACAAACAATAATCAATTTTAGTAATAAAATATTTTAATTACTAAAACATATCTTATTTAATCAAATTACAATAAGATATCTAATCTCATATCTCAAAATTAAATTGTTCAATTTTAAGGATTTAATTAACTTGTATCATTATACARCTAATTAACTTTATCTATTAAGAGAATTGTCCTTTAGGTGTGACCTTAAGGGATCAACTGATCACCACCGTCAAACGACAGTAATGTCAAACTCTAGTTAGCCAATCATTACCGATTAATGTTGATCAGTTGACTTATAAAATAATCATCCCTCATGTATTCTTATTTTGAGTTTTATAATGATATTCAAATCATGTGATCGCACTATTGTTGAGGACACTCACTCCAACACTCCTCGCGAGACGTGTCATGTCTAAATGCATAAGCATGTCATTAAATCCTTAAGACCGTGAGTTGCTTTTCTTTTTGTGCACATTTTATGAAACGAATTTTTTTGCATATACTTGAACCTCACATAGCCTATATTGCCTTGTTTTGACCCTTGCATTAGTTCCCCTTTTTGTTCACCCATTTGAGCCTTAGCCTATTTCATTTGGCAAACCCACAATACAAGCTACATTCCCAAAAACAACCTTCATTTATCAAGAATGAGTCATGGAGTTTGTAGTAGTGTGATAGATGGTGTCTTGGGTTCTAATTAGTGGATGACGTATTTATTCCACTTGGGTCGGGATATTGGTTTTTATTTGGCACTTGTAAATGAATAAGAGGTTTTGAAAAAGAATTGAAAAACAAAAGAGGAAACTACAAAAGTTTTGAAAAATACCAAAAAGAGTAGTTTGTGATTATAAATACTTGTTTTAGAGAAAGAGAAAGAGCAAGCAACACCCGTATTCATCATTTAAGGGGTAGAAAAAGTCGTTGCTAAAATAAAAGGTCCTATGATGTTTTTCCAAAGTGAGTCGGGTTTGCACAATTTTTGCATGAATTTGGGATGAATTCTTTGTTAGGGTGTAGACGTTATTCATATTTGTTGTAATAAAGGCCGAGTTAAAGGATTTGTAATGGCTTTGATATTTTTCCAATTTGAGTCGGGTTTATGCAATTTTTGCATAGTTTTGGAAATCAAATCTATGATACGGTATAGACGTGTCTCATTTGTTGTAATAAGAGGTAGGATAAGCGGAATTTTGACTATTCTTGATTTGAACCTCACATGTCCAAACGGTGCTTGTACCAATCCCGTTTTGTCCTTCTCCCTAGCCTCGTTACAACCCTTGTTTCATATCATGTGCATGTCCCATTTTTTGCATTTCACTTGGTCATAGGATGGTCTTACACATTAGATTGCGGACACGTTGTCACGAGTCGTAGTAGGAGAGTGTTTTGGCTACTTTTTGTACACAAAAACCTCCGTTCTTTAAATGAGTGACGAGTGAAAACCGTGAGGATGTCGTTGACCTAGATCCTTTAAGTCATGGGTCTTTGGTTGAATCTTGTGTCGTGTCTTGTAAATCTCGGAGGACTAGCTCCATTTCCCTTTTCCCCGCTCTTGAATTTGTTTCTCGACCTTTAGTGGTCACCATAGGGTTGCTTAGGCCACCTTTAGGGGGTTGTCACCTCCGTTGGGATTCTGAAACGGTATTTCCCGACCAAGACCATGTTTTTGATGAAATTCGGCCACTTAGATGAGGTAAGTGGTTAATTTTTGTTAGATGCATTCTATTATTTGCTTATGTGCT
Organism: Silene noctiflora; assembly: GCA_009801015.1. NCBI lineage: Eukaryota > Viridiplantae > Streptophyta > Magnoliopsida > Caryophyllales > Caryophyllaceae > Silene > Silene noctiflora. Next base: position 17,752 of record VHZZ01007785.1, read on the forward strand.
TACATGTTGAATGCATCACAATTTGGTAGCAAGACCGCTTGCCTTGCAATTAGGCATCTTCCCCTCATAAGGTGTCAAATTGTGAGTTAAAAGGGCTACGGGTGTAGCTAAATCCGATTCGGCTAGTATGAATAATGCGTGCAATGTATTTAGGTTGATTACGGGTCTTAATTCTATTTTGTGGCTTACTCGGGGACGAGTAAGGCTCAAGTGTGGGAAATTTTGATATATGCCTAGTTAGTCATAATTTCCTTTTCTTTCCTTTGCATTTTCGATCCGTTTTTACACGGTTTCACGACTTTTACTTGCTTTTTGCATCCCAATTTTCCGTTCTATGAGTTTTTATCGTGCCTTGCAGGAATTGAGACGAAAATGAGAAAATGGAAATAAGTTAAGCGGTTTTGGAAGAGGAAAGAAGGAAGAAAAGTGAAAATTGCTAAGAAGTGCTTCCCAGCCGGCTGGAAGCACCCTCACTTGATACCAAGTGAAAACTGTGCAAAAACTTACAGAAACCTCCCAGCCCCCTCACTTGATACCAGGTGCCTAGTTAGTCACAATTATTGTTGAACTATTGTTGTATGATTAGTTGGTGGTGGTGATGGTCGGAAGGCGACGTTGGGTAGAGGACGGTAGGTGGAGGCGGTGTTGGGTAAGGCGTCGTGACTGGGTGGAGCGACAGAATGGTGGTCGTTGTTTTTCTTGTTGGGGTAGAGATGAAAGGAGTAGCTTTGTCGGGGGATATGGACCTGCCACCGGTGAAGGGAAGGGGGATGATTGCGATGTCGTCGGGGGCGGCGAGTTCGACGACGTAGGAGGAGGGTGCGACATTCTTGGAGTTGGAGAGTGGCAAGGAGTTAGATGAGGACAACATTGTCTATTTGTCTGGTGCGTCAGTCATGAGTCAGCGACAACCGGCGTTTTACGACAGGGAGAGGAGGAGGGGGCGGATGGCAGAGGGGGAGGTGGAGGAAGGCGATGGATTGGTGGTGACTAAACTCTCTCTTTTTTTTTTCAATGTAATACATGATTACTACACATCACATGGAAACAAATGCAAAGGGTAGTATGGGAAAGAGTGTACTATTTGGGTAAAATCGTACTACGAAAATCAACACCCTAATTTTATAGTTACTTGTGACGTTTTTTTATATATCCAAGATGTCATTTTACTTCCAACTTAACATAAAAAGATATTTTTTTACAAAAAAAACTTGTAATTGAAGCATGATTAAAAATTATAATTGTGGCATTAAATTTTAGTTTTAAAAAGTTACAAATTATACTCCCTCCGATCCACACCAATGGTAACATGAACCCACTTTTCTCCTCACAAAAAGTGGGTCCATGTTATCATTTGTGTGGATCGGAGGGAGTAATATTTACTACTCATATATTTTCGAGAAATGTTAAATACATACGTTGGGCTCTTTAAATGTACAAATATTGAGGAATATTCAGCTCTGTAAGTATTAGGATACAACTTTGAAGAACATAATAATTCTGAGAATGTGGTTGACAATTCTTATATGATACTATAGTGTCCTACATGGATAATAAGTTAGAGAGTTTACCACTTACGAAACTAAGGAGCTAGTACTCACTGTATTACGAGTTGATTTTCAGCTTATGTTTTCTACGGAATTGTCACAAAAATTAGCTAAACTTGTGTAAAACATGATTATTATTTATTATCTATTAGAGATTGGGAATGATGCAACATGTTGTGATTCAAAGGAGCATCGAAGTTATGAACAACAATATTAGACATGAAGGAGGAGATGAAATAGGGACGATTGCATGTGCGTAAATGACAGCTTTATGGCTTGTTCATTGCGACCATTACATCCCTTTATTGTCATAAGAAATCACACTTTTAGATCAAGTCATTATTGTCTAACGAAGATGTGATCTGAGTATTATCTTAATAAACTACTCTTCACTTGTCAGTTGTCACTTATTTCGCATTAATTGCATTCCTAATCAAAATCAAAATTACAATACTCTTTGTGTTATTAATCCAAATTAACAACAAAATTGTTTTCGTATTTTTCCTCTTGTCCTAACCAAACAAACAATCATCAGATTTCTCAGAAATCTGAACTCAACTGGGTTTCTTCCTCTTTCCAAATTCTTCTACGGAGTATAATAATATGTACTCCTGCAATTTTCCTTCTTCTTATTCATGCCATTAATCTTCTAAGTCGCTACTTTTATATGATTCCACCAACCGTCTGCACAATAATTACTTTAAATCATTTTTTCTTTTGGGGATATATTACTTGTATACCATGTTGTTGAATTGATGATTGAATTTTGCTGTGTTGTAGGAGATGACGGTTAGGGTTTGATTCAGAAGAAAGTAAGGATTAGGAGGGTTTGATTGACAAAAAAATGGCGGATAAGACGGAGGAAATGAGGTCTTTGGCCTTAACTCCAACATGGTCTATTGCATCTGTCTTAACAATCTTTGTTGCTGTTTCTTTGCTCGTTGAGAGATCCATTCACCGTCTCAGTCATGTCAGTTTCCCCCAACTCTCGCCTCTTTTTAGCTGCTTCAATGTATGGACTATGGAGTAGAACAACCTGCTTATCATGCTATTCAATATTTGAATCTTGGTATTGGTTGCTATCGTGATAATGCTTGCGAATCGCAGTTGTGTACTATCACATGGTCGCATGTAATGTCCCGGTTAATTGCTGCTTTTTCAATATCCTTCATATAAGCCGTATCGATCTAGTATCGCCTTTATTGATCTTTTATCAGTCAACTATAAGTAAGTATGTTTATTTAAATAAAGCAACATAGCTCACAAAAAGGAGTGACCCCTAAAGCCTATGCATTTATGCTCTCAATTACATCCTCTACATCATCAGTGAATTTCTGAGCAAATTTCGTACGCTTACCTAAAACTTCAGTCTCTTGATAAGCAAAGATACAAAATGCCATTTTCCTCCAAGATTCTATGATTTCTTTCCTCCCGTAAATGGCAGCAGTTATGCTACAGCGATACCAATGTGACTGCCAGTCTGCCATTGCCTCTTCTTTGACCTTTTCGCCATGCTTTTTTAGACAATGAGTGCAGCCTTGCCACAACAGAACCTGCTGTAAGAATTCGCTGTAATAAGAACAGACAGTGGCTAACTTGCTTTGAGCAGCAAAGGAAGCCACGAAGCTATGCTTTGGGAACATAAACAGGATCCCACAGCAATCTATAGTGTGAAGCCTAATGAATAGTCCCAAAAATGTCACACTTTATGTACCTGGAAAATAAACAGGATCCCACAGCAAAGGAAGCCTAGTTTGTTTCAATGTTATCTGCGCGGCTGACAGAGGAAAATAACTTTAAGAGTCCTCACATTTTTGCCACTTTATGCTTATTTTGTCTTGTGTTGTTGGATAATACTGCTGGCAGAAAACCTAATCTTTTCTTATAACTTGTAATAATGTAACTATATTATTTGGGGTTTCTTGGATTGTTGATATCTGATTGTATGAATTATGTTTTTTTGTTAACTTGATTTTGATGTGCTTCATGTATTGAAATTTTCATGAACCATGCGTAGTTTATTTATGTATATGTTGTATACGAAGTATAAATTTTTTGCTGCTGCGTTTATGAAGTCTTAGTTCCGCCTTTGACTGTTGGCCTACATATTTCTTTCCATTGTTTGCCTAAAGTTTTATATAACTAAATTATGTTTGCGTTTGGTATGATTTGCTTTTGAGATTATGAATTTATGATGGAGTACCAGGGTTGTTACAGCTATCATCATTCTTATAAAATTAGTATGTCTTTTGTTAATTGTTGGAATTACTGTCCGTTGGGATATTTATTAACTTGTTTTAAACAATATTTTTCGCCTTATAATTCAGTGGCTGGATAAAACACGTAGAAGGCCTCTACTTCAAACTGTTGAGAAAATGAAAGAAGGTACCCCCTGTTTATCCAATGTTTTAAACTTAGCTGACAGCCTGACAGTTAGTACTGTATGACAGTCTCAAATGTGAGACGAACCCAGATCCTTATGTATTACAGGATTAAGTTGGTCTCACATGTAAGATCTTCTCATTTAGTCTTTTGTCATTGCTTAGAATTGTGGCATCAGAAAATTTCTCAACTTTTTCTCTATTTTCAGAGTTAATGCTCCTAGGGTTTATATCTCTTCTCCTTACGGCGACCTCCAGCACTATATCCAACATATGCATTTCTTCAAAGTTCTTTGGTGATGCATTTTCTCCCTGCTCTGAAACGGACGTTCATGACGCAACAGAAAATAATGGTTCTGAAGGGCGTAAACTTTGGAATTCTACATCTCACAGCGTCAGGAGATTGATGAATGTCCTGAATGAAAATAAATGCCCTGAGGCACGTTCTTTCTTTCTTTCATTTGATTTCGTGGACTATGAAACCTTAACTTTTGTCAAACAAACACTTTGTATGGGTTTGGCTCATTCCGAACCCATACCTCTATATTGGGTGAACCAAACGCCCCCTTAGTGCCCTCTAAGCATCATTTCTTTCTCTCCCTTTCATAATATCAATATTTCAATTTTCAAGTTTGTTCCCTTGCTCATGTAAAAATATTTTTTTCTAATAATTTGTGATAGGGTAAGGAGCCATTTGTTTCGTATGAAGGGCTTGAGCAGCTACACAGGTTCATCTTCATCATGGCAGTGACACATGTAACATACAGCTGCTTAACAATGTTGCTGGCAATAGTGAAGGTATATGTCTTTGCAAGCATTTAGCCTTCTATGTTAAACATTGAACACAACTTAGTTTTTTTGAGCCAATTTCACAGAGCCAAAAATACGTCAATTATCGCGTGTTGAAGGCTCTAGTGGTGGAAATGTAGGACTTCAAAGGGATATTGCCTGCATTTCCAATACAATTATTGCATCATCCTTTACTATTTATAACAAAGATTGAAAAGTAATATTCCGTATAATTCTTTAGAGTTGGCTTTCATGGCTACTATGATTTTTTTTTTCCCAGATACATAGCTGGAGGGTATGGGAAGATCAAGCTCATAATGATAGGCATGATGTACTCTCAGGCAAGCTTTATGATAACCTTAAATCAATTACAGTTATTCCTATATTCTTCAGATAACACATGGAGAACTTTGAATTACGTGTGAGCTTGAGGGCTGCAAGATGTGAATTGGGGTGGGTAGATTTGATAAATCGTAAATAATCTCTTGTTCATGGTTTTCCCAACTTATTGTGATACTAAATTTTAAACTTCAAATTTACTCAAGACAGTTTTTGTCTCAGGGTAGATTTCTGTAACTTGAATTCAACTTATGGAAATTTGTATGCTAAACGAGTAATGCATTTAGTACATAGATTGTTATGTAAGTAACAATTATGGGCAAGAGAGCTGAAAACTTATCAAGATTATATCTTCTCAGTTTGAACTAAAAGAAAGTTGCTTAAAAGAAATGGCTAAGCCATTCACCTCTTTGCTGTAATTTATTAAAAGTGTGAGAAATAATTGAGAAGAGAATAGACAGTAGCTGTGAATAGTATTGAGTTTTGAGACAGTCATCATATGGAACAATAAGGAATTCTATAAGTTCCCTTCATTCTAAGTGAAGCTGCTTACGTGAAAGGGCTATCACTTAGAAGTAGGTCCCTAACGGCCTAACCTGATTGAGTGGAATATGTCTTATCTGCTGACATCAGCGTGATCAACTCTTGCTTGACAATTCCATCACATTTTGGAACATCTTGAAGGGTAGACACACCCTAGTTTAAAGTTGCGGTATCTTTCGTGATTGGGTTTGCCATCACTACATTTTCTGAAAGAAAAAAGGAAAATTTGTCTAGCGAAAGTGCGAAACACTCCCTTTAAATCATCAAATGGTGAAACACTCCCATTTATATCCAATGTTATGTTGAGTACTTCCAGTCTTCCATTTGTCATGCTCAGGTGTGAGAAGTCAAGATTTCGGCTATCGACTTCAAACAAATCAAACAAATTAAAGGTGGACTCTTATTGCTAATTTGCTACTTACTAATTTGTCCGAAGTCAGTGGCCAAAATCTTCACTCTCGTCAGAGCATGACAAATGGGAGTAACATTAAAAAAACGGATTTAAATAGGAGTGTGACCATTTGATGATTAAAAGACACTGTTTCTTAAAGGTGTGTGTATAAAATGGAGAGTGACAAATTTTCCCCAAAAAAGGTATTTTCATAGCTATTTTTACAGTTGATTCATATTCCGCCTTTTTTATTTCTCATTTGTAGAACTCCCACCTTTTATAATTTTTTTCCAAAATTCCCACATGATTATGACTAAATTGAGTATTTTGACTAATATTATCATTTTAAAGGTACGAGACTATATCTATAGCTCGATAAACTAGCAAAACACAACATCAGATTCCCCATATCTTGGTCACATACTTTTTGTCAAAAACCATCCTTTTATCAACAAAAATTTGGCTGCAAATAACTCTTTTAACAATATGTAGAAATATTATTTTTTGCAAAAACCTTTACCCGAGAGCATATCTTAAATCCTCTAATTTTTCTGATTCACTATATAGTTCGGCCAAATAGGGCAATGTCTTTACCCTCTTTGTTTCTGGCTTGACATCCCAATATCTTGTATTGCTATCTTCCGAGTTCCGATGTCGATACGTCTCGGGCTATGTTGCCCAGACTCGTTTAGAAGTATCGTTCAGAAGTATCCGACACGGGTGCATGTCCAAGTGTCAGACTCGGCTATTTTAATAAAAAATATGCATATTTTGGCTTAAAATGAGGTGTCCGAGTGTCATACCCTTGTCTAAGTGTCGAGTGTCGGACACGGGTAAGTGTGGGAAGAGTTGGAGTAACATAGGTCTTGGGTGATGGGATACATATCGACCGAGACTAGACTTTGGACCAAGTAATAAGCATTCTCAAAGTTGCCTATGCTTCTCAGGTTCAGTCACATAAGATATGTGTGCTTAATATAACATGAAGACACTGTTGTTATTTTGGTTTTTTAACTCTTTATCTCGACCATCATTAAACCAAGAGGAAAGGGTTCACAATTTGGTTTTTGGGGTTTTTTTTTTTACCGGACTCAAAAAGGATGTGAAAGTCTCAGGGGAAGTTATGACATACATCGATTTGACTTTTGAGTACCAGTCCTCAATGACTTTGCCATGTAGCTTTGCTGACATGTACAGGGGTCACGAGCTACACAAATTGGTCTATTATGTAGTTGAGAGTATGTATTATGGTCCACGTTGGAGAAATAGAGAGTTACTTCAACGAAGATAGGGAGTTCATGAAAAAGTTGTTGCAAAGTAACTCTAAGACTACTATAATTTGCAACTCCATGGAGAGTTAACTTTCCATTTACATTTCCTAATGATAACTCTGCATCTTTTACTCTTCTACAGTATTTCATCTACATTTTTATCATTCTATTTTTATAAATTTAATTTGGGAGCATAATATAGAAAAATATTGAAAAGATGATAAAAATTACATCACTTGTTTTGATGAAACGTATATTTTTTTCTATATCGAAAATTAATAAATAGAAGAATTTTATTATTTTATTTACTGGCAAAAAAAGCCTTCTCTAAAAAAGCTAAATAAGTTGAGCGTTAGAGAAAGTGATGTGGGACCATAAATAGTGAACGGAGAGTTAATGGGAAAAAGTTATTGCATTGTGAGAATAGTGTGATGACTTTACTCTCGAAGGAAAGAGAGAGTGTTGGACAGCCAATATTTACCATAAGATCTCTTCGGCACTATACATGCGCTAATGCTATGGTAGAATAAATAAAATTAGCTCATTAAACGTCTATCCTCTCATCTATTATTAAGCAGTAGATGGTTTTGCGTCTCTTATGAAGATTACGTATTCTTTGATCCCCTGCTCATGTAGGTGTGAGCCTTTTTAGAGACATTGGGCTTGTGTTGACATCTTACTTGTGGGAATCCTTATACCATTGTTGTACAGTTGTACCAGTTATGGACTGGACTGTAGGGTATATGATTTTTATTTGAGTACAAAAATATGAGTGGTAAGTTTGAATTAGTGATGTACCTAACTGAACTTTCAACAGAGATCACAAGGGAGTTGGTGATCCGAAGGCAATCAAGCTTTGTCAAATTCCAAGCATCTAATGCTTTAACCCAGCATAATTTTTTGATTTGGGTGGTAAGCATACAATTATCACGCCTCTTTTGCTTTACATCTTTAGTTACTATTTGATCCATTTAGTATATTAAGTTTATAATTTTTTGCGTGTTACATAGCTAATAAAAGTTTTTATTTTGTAAATCAATGGCGAACACCCCTTAGTTATTTAAGTCTTAGTGATCCTATTCGGAGGATACACATTCGGTAATTGTTGATGATGTTAGAGGCTATGTACCTATATGTCTATATGTGATAGAAAATTACTGGTTTTTCCTTCATTTGTTCCTTTCCAACTAGTCATCTACCTTGCACATGGTATAAAAATGTGGCATCATTTTTTCGAGATATTTATATTGAGATGTAATGTATCATATTGCAGCCAATAGGGCAGGCATTTAAAAATGTTTACCCATCTTCGCCCTTAGAATATGAAAATTGAGTAGATTTCCCCTTTTTTTAGATCATGTACTCCCTCTTATGACCTCCTATTCTACAAATACTTACACCATTGTGGATACACATGTTTCCTATATTTTTTCCCCCTAAAATAATAGAGCTTAGATCATATATATTAAAATACAGAAATACCAACAAGGATAGTTTGAAATGCAGGTTGGGAGTTGGGACATCCAAAATATCGACATTTTTCTATGGGAGGTCATATATGGAAATAACATAATGGTGGCCTGGAGTCCTGTTAAGTAACCTAACAGGGTCATTTTATTACCATGACCGTGGCCTTGAATATCACATCAAACATGACTGAACAAAACACTATTTTAGGCGAAACCAGATCTTTTTAACAAAATAGCCTTGTCCAACTCTCTGACACAGCACACAGACCTTCATCCGACACTGGTAGGCTGGCAATTGAATCGGAGTAACATATCAAATTATGATAGTAGAATGATTGGCGATACTATAATCGTTTTTGTATTATGCACACTTTATATAATCTGTAATCTTGAAGTGCTTGATGCCCCACATAGGGAAATTATGGTTGGTGTTAAATGTTTGCATCAGTTATCATAGATTATGTTAGTAAAAATTACAAAACTATCCCCGTTAAACTTAAGTGTCATGGTATTAAACCTGAGTTACGACATTGGGGCTGAATTATGGAGGTTTTGAAGGTAACTGTAACGATATTTGGAAACGGTATCGGCGGCATTTATAGTGCAATGATCAAGATAAAGTTTCAAATGTTCCTTAGTTCATGAGGAGCCTATTACATGGCTTTTCAAGGGTTTTTGAGTGGGCTCTGTTGTGATAGTAGTAAATGTGGACTGGTTAAATGTTCCATCCGTCCTCATTAGAGAAGCTATCAAGGAGATTTGTCTCATGTTTTCATTCAATTTAGATTATAATGAACCTAACCCCCAAAGTGATTTGTTTGGGAATGCTAGCACCTTCAATTTAGAGTTGAAGACAAGGATCTATGTCCTACGTCCTAACAGTACCTCATTCTTATTTTGAGAAATTGGCATTAAACTTTTCTTTTAGTCCTTCTTTCCATTTTCTTCAGATGTTACGTCACTTGAGGTGCAAGCAAACATTCAATGATGCTCCCTCATGATGTTAAAACAGCCAGCTTTTCTGGATTCCCTATTAACTTGTATATTTATTTTTGATAGTGATTAATGACTGCAATTGTTTCCCAGACATGTTTCTTAAGGCAATTTGGACGTTCGGTGGAGCGTGCTGATTATCTTACACTTCGTAAGGGCTTCATCACGGTAAGTAGACTGACTTGTTAACTTACACTCATTTTAATTTCTGTCAAGCAATCATACCATTTGTCGTCTAATATGTAACTCATAATGAGCTTTTTAAATACCTTTAGACTTGTAATAACCTAAAATGTGTCACAGGAAATAATTTTCAATATGTTGTGTCTTTTGATTGATTAACAAGATATTATCTAATGAGCAACAAAGCAATTGCAGGGTAAGGGAGAGTCGGATGTAACCACAGCCTTACCCTTGTGCTAGTTACACAAAGAGGTTGTTTCCGGATGACCCAAGATGAAAATTGTGTCGAAACTATATCAAGTGACTGTACTTCATAATAAAAATAAGCGCAACTAGTTTAGTGAGCCATTTTGGTTTGTTCCATCATAGTCCAAAACAGAAGAATAACCAGTCTTTGATTTCATTGGAATGTGTAAAATAATAGTATGATCAAGTGGTTGGAATTCGTGAAACCTTTAGTTCAGACAAACTTGAGCAAATTGCCAAGTAATCCTAGTTTTCTGAAGTCTGATGCATTGTTTCACTCCCTAGTACTCTAGTAGGGCCTAATTACTTTTTCACCCTCTATTTGGGCCTCCCTTTACCATGTCATGTTTTTGTTTAAGCTGATTAGAGACTCTATAAGAGGGCTGTCTTTTATCCTTGAGGACCATGTAATTCTTCCATTTCATTCATATTGTTCCCCTTTGACTTTCATAGTCAATTTTGAACTCAGTTTTCTCATAATATCCAGTAGTTGCAAACTTGCAACTTTTTTGTACAAGAATTTATAAACATAATTAGTTTGTGATAAGTCAAACTGACAAATTTGGCATCGTACCTTTACATATATTTTGGGAGATTAATGGTCAAAGTTTTCTATTAAAGTCAAAAAGGTGACCACCGAGTAACATATATGCAGTGTATAAATCGCAATAGCTCTTTAGTTGTCTGCTTTTGCTTATAGTGGAGCATATATTCATTGCATTTCTTATAAAGAGTCTAATAGAAACTATTTGATGCCGATGCATTGTGAGGTATTGTTGTGTTGTAAGTAAACTCTTGATTAGTGACTTGGGTTTTCAAAATGTCAATCTAAACAACATTTTTTTTACAAATATGATGCACTTCTTTGTTCAGAAACAATATTTCATATCTAACTCATTTGTTTCACCATGCAATGCAGAATCATAATCTTACCATAAAATATGATTTTCACAGCTATATGATCCGTTCTATGGAAGAAGAGTTTCAAAGAATTGTTGGCGTAAGGTGAGTTAGAAGCCATGCAACTACCTTTTAATGATGTTTCTTATTGCTTCTATCTCTCTTTTTTTTTTTGGAAAATTCACACAAATAATCCCAAATTAAATTTGTATTTACTACATAATTTGAACATTGTCCCCTTCATTTCATGTTTGTATTAATCTGACCCTGACCTTAAATTTGTTGATTATATATGTCATTTGGGTTATAGATTAATTTTTTTTAAAAACAACTTATACTACTCTCTGAGGCAGACCTATGTAGGCCTGTAGGGGATAGGTAGAGCCCAAGATACTCCGAGTCTCCACACCAAAAAAAAATTGTGCATTATAGCAAATATTAGTGTTAAAATAATATAATGTGTAATCTTTATATAATATTTACTTGTATATTTTCAGTAGCGCTGCACAAAGGGTCTAACACTAATTACTTTTGGAATTTTGTATTTTAGACTTTCAAAACAATAATGAATTTAAGAAAAATGAAAGTATTTAAGGAAATTAAATGTTTTTATTTTTATTTTGGGGACCAATTTGAGAAGATGCCCTCTAAACTTGGGATTATTTAGGTATAATTGGATGTTGGGATTATTTAGGGAAAATTAAAGGATTATTTGTGTGAATTTTCCCCTTTTTTTTTGGTGTTTTTCGTTGCATCTCTTTTTTATTATCTATTGTTATGTCTGTACCACCATAGTGTCACCGTACCGTTTTAACATTTTTGGGATATAATGGGTGACTGGGTGTAGTATGTTTCTTACCTCATTGCACATTCTATATTCAGAACTCGAACATTGTTTCTGTATCATGAAGGTAAGCCAATATCAGCTTCACTCTTTCAGAAGAGTGACTTGGAGTTCTTGTCATTCCTCTATTGCATCTGCATCCTCCTTTTCTGTCTAGACTTAAATTTATATGATTTATTATATTTATTTGATGGATTTCCGTTGTTTAGTTAAAAAATTCATTATACTTTTGCAAGTTAGCTACATTTGTTGATCCAGCTCATTGGCTTCCAATCTGTTGCAGCGGTCCACTCTGGGGCTTTGTTGTTGCTTTCATGCTTTTTAATATACGAGGTTAGAAGAATTTGATGCTGCAGATGAACTATCTTTAGATTTGAATTACTTGCTAATCTTTGTGTCAGAATTTAATCCCCCAAATTGTAAAGCTTGATATGTTGCTGTTATTTGACATTTTTCTCATACTCAACCTATAAAATGACTTGGTTAATATTCGTTCCTTTCTTCGTGGAACGTAAATGCTCGAGTTCGTAAGTGACGAGAAATCAAAGACCAAGTCTCTTGTCAGCTTGCGTTATTTAACATAGTATATAATATTTTTAAGCTGCTTATTGCTCCTTTACATTTTTTCAGGTTCAAATCTATACTTTTGGATAGCCATCATACCTATATCAGTAAGTTTTTTTTCAATTGTAGATTTAATGTGTACGTCTAGATCTTACATGTCAATATCAACCACGAATGTCAAAATTACCCTGCGATCATATATCTTTGTATGAGCGGAGAGGATCTGACTTGACTTGGTTTCTTACCATAACCATATCCATATCCAGTGACTAGGCCCAGGTTGTTTTCCCTTCCCACACACTGAATAAAGAAAACTAAAGAACTAAATATTTTTAAGCTCATCATTATTATGTTATGAAATTTGAATCACACTAGTCCCTAGCCAACATGGATTCATTGGTTCCCTTGTATCCTCTGTTATAACGACAACAACAACGATATTACCCCAGTGCCTCAAGGGCTCCTGCAAATTACGTCATGAATTGCATCAAATGACCACTGCCTCATATTGAAAAGAAGTGCAGCTAGTGTAGTAAGCCATTTTGCTTTTATTTTATCATAATCCAAAGCTAAAGAATATGGAGTGTGGCTCCATTTGGAATGGAAGCAAAACGAAGTCTTGGTTCATGTCATGGTATACTGGTTTTGTTGCCTCTGTATGTAATATGTTTTCTTAAAATGCAGCTAGTTCTTTTGGTGGGTACTAAGCTACAACATGTTATAGCAACTTTGACTCTGGAGAGTGCTGGAGCCACTGGTTTTTTCACAGGGAGAAGATTAAAGCCTCGTGATGATCTCTTCTGGTTCAAGAAGCCAGAATTATTGTTGTCTTTGATTCATTTCATCCTTTTCCAGGTAAGCATCTATAAGATGAAAATTTTCATTTTGAATTGCAAATGGAGCTGTATTACATTCAGGTGACTGATAAGCATGAATTCTGCCTCCTATGGATCATTTGCAGAATTCATTTGAGCTGGCATCATTTTTCTGGTTTTGGGTACGTCCTTCCTTTGAGCATTCTTTTTACAATATTGGATGTTAAAAAAATTGGGACTGAAGAAAGAGAGAGGAGATTGGTTCAGTGAAAGGAAGGGGAGATGGATTTTTCAGCATTTACTCAAATCTTCTCACTTATTAAGGGCTTCCCTTTCCATCCCTTTAAAGATCAGTTTGCTAGCCCTTAAAGAAATTAAAATTGTAAACATGTACCCATATACGTCTCTTAGCATGCCTGCATGTCCTTTTAAATTACAGTTATACTAAGGGATTTATCTTACTCGTATTTCTGGATTCCCTCTTTTACTTCTGTTCTGACCTACTCACAGGAAACGTGATGTTTTTCATTGGCATTTCCCAGCTTCAGTGATGAGAATGTGATTCAATTTTTAGGAAGAATAGTAAAAAACTCCCAACGGATATACAGTAGATTTTTGGTGGTGATTTTTGTTTTCCTTTTTCCTTTTTCCTTTTCCCTTTTCCCTTCTCCTGTTTCCTGTTTCCTTTTTATTTTAATGGATCGTTCTTTCCAAGTTTTGCTTTTCTCTTCATCCCACCCTTTTCTTTTCAATATTGGTTGTTTGTACTATGCAATGAACCCCCTACTAGAAGTTATGGATTCCAGGAGTCATCGAGGATAACTAGCAACAATAATAGGACCCCTAAAAGGCTAAAATAGAAAGGAAACCAAATGTATTGTTTATTGACTGTCTTGTAACTGAATGATTTCAGAGAAAATTTGAGAGAGAGATTGTGAGAGTTTACAAGTAAAATTACATATCAAAATGAGATCACTAACTAGCCATTTATACACAATTCCATAAACAAGGTAGGCTTCCCACAAATTTCCCGCCCAATCATAACAGAATTCTTGTTAGAATTCTGTTATTAGCTAGAAAGCAGTTATGATAGGCTGTCATAACTGAACCCGCATAACATACTATACCTTGTCTAATTCTGATTTATTTACTTCTTCGCTGATGGTGCCTTTTTTTTGTATCTTACAGTGGCAGTTTGGTTATGATTCCTGCTTTATCAAAAACCATCTTCTAGTTTATTTGCGGCTTATACTGGGGTAAGGTTTTCTTTGCTCTGCTGATACCTTTAAGGCATATAGTCATTTAACCTGCCCATTGAAATTTTACAGGTTCTCCGGGCAGTTTCTCTGTAGCTATAGCACATTGCCCCTGTATGCATTGGTTACTCAGGTAATTCAGAGCTGTGAATTTGTGATTGCTTGCAATGTTATTTTTTAATCAATTGGACTTCTGAACAGATTTGCATATGTCAGTGTTCGATTCGGTTCAAGGCCACGTTTGAGATTGTAGAACATTATCTAACTTAAACTTGATTCAAAACTTTAGCAACCTGTTTTACAGACGAATTCCATTGTAGTACTTCTGTTCTGTATTTCCAAAAAATTCAACTATGACAATATGATTACAAGGGATGGAGTAAATTATTCCTTGTCATATTTAGAAAAGAAAACTTGACAATTATTTGCTTCAAGCTTTGCAATCTGCAGTAAACCTTGCCCAAAGCCAGAATTTAGCTTTCGTGACTTTACTTTTGCTCATTGTTTACTGAGACAAGTAGTTCCGTCAGTCGTGACATCCTTGCCATAGTACTAGATTTTACCCCTGATACTTCTGCTATTTCTCTGGAATTTTAAATTATCAAGATTTTATCGCTCCATTTTTGGCCATTTTTTGTATCCATACCATTTTTCGGGTAGATTTTCAACTTTTGAATTAATAGAGCACCCTTACAAAGCAACATTGATGATTTTGAGAAAAGCTCATTTGTTAGGAGAGGGCAATAAAAGAATTTAAGCTGAAAAAGAAAGCAAGGATGGTCCATCACAGTAATACTTTCCTTAGTTTCTATCATAATAATTTAGAGTATCGATTAAGTATATAATCTTAGAATCGATGTTTGTACCGTAGTTCCTAGTACAACTATCATATATTGGTTTCCTTAGTTTTCTTGAATCGCTACTTTGTGTGTCTTTGTTCCTTTTGACTCCCTACTTTTGGGTAGAGCTCACAAATTTGCCCGATCCAATCCATACCCAAGCAGGCGAACCTGATCGAAAGCTCGCAAACTGGCCCGATCCAACCTGTACCCAAACAAGCGAACCTGGTTATGACTTGAAACCTGAATTGAATCTATGCTACTGGCATTTTGATGGCCTTAAACTGACAATAAACTCTCAATGACTCAGTAGTAGCTTGTTCGAGATATACCCGACAATCGAGATGACATGACCGGACTTCAATGCAAACATAACCAAAAACACCTGGACCCGTAAAGACCTGACACATACTCAACCTGAACGGCCTGTTTGTAAGGTGTACCCTTGAGGTAGTGCTTGGATATTTTAATTGATATTCTACTTCCTTCTTGGTCGTTCTTTCAGATGGGTACAAATTACAAGGCGGCCTTAATTCCTCAAAGAATAAGGGAGACAATTCATGGGTGGAAGAAGTCAGCAGCCAAGAGGAAGAAAAGGCTGGGTGTATATGCTGATGATTCAACGGTACATACAGACACAAGCACTGTCATGTCATTTGAAGAAGATGAAGATGATCATCATCTGCTTGACATTCCTGAAACTAGGCCTGTCTCTCACTCTGAAATTGAGCTTCAATCACCTTCCACTATGAAATCAAGTCCTGCCCATACTAATGAAAATTCCAGCCGTGGAGCTACTCCTCTCCTTAGACCATCTTCATCTTCTTCGACTTTTCCTATTCCTCATCCTGCTAAACCAGACCGAGGAGAATGAAGAAGCATTGGTGAAAATGGTGACTGTGTAGTATTTTTGATGATTTGAATGTAAAGAATCTTCTTAATTATAAATTTTGTATCCCATATAGATAATTAGATAGAGTAGTTTGAGTGGGCTACTATGGGAGGTAATGATGTAAATGTAACATTGTGCAGGCCTCATACATGTTCAAAGATTGAACCAAACACGGCTCCGAAATGGCGATTAGTTATTTTACTGTACTCTCCATTCTCCAATAATACACTAATTTGATTATTTCTCATTGGTTATTGGATTATTTGACGCCTGTTATCATTGAAATATTCATATTTCAGTGACGAGAATCATTATTGTTACGAGGGTGAATTCTCACCCATACATTCCTCATCTATTAATGATCAGTTCCCTACAGGCGTCGGACGAGGTAAATGTTAGTAACGAAGCAGTTAACGCTCTAAATCTATTACTCCAGCTTCAAGGTATGTCTTCTAGCGACATTAGCGCTACTGGGCTGAGGTACTTGAATCTGGAAGTTTTTTTTTTTTTTTTTTTTTTTTTT